>JADBJO010021220.1:0-2500 GCA_016801955.1 Conus betulinus
ACAGTGTAATTTGAAAATCAACAACGAAAAAAGGAAAAAAAAAAAAAACAAAACGAGTGTAGACGAGTAGGTTAGCAAGACTTGGTTTTCTTGTTTCCAATTTCGGTTTTTTAATGATTCATGTAGATTCTTTTTTTAGGTTTTAAGAACGGTTTTGTTAAAAAGCTTGTTCGTGCTGTGTAAAGGGTTTGGAAGAAAAGACGAGAGTCCAGCTATTGAAGCTATTTTGCAGACCTGCAGTTTTGCTCCTGTCTGGTTTCCTGGGTTTAGTGGTGATACCCAGGAAACCTTAGTTCATGATGGAAAAAAGTCTGGCTTTTCAAAGAGGTTCGAATCGTATCTGCCAATGGATGGGTACATCATCTCTCGCTCCTCTCTCTCTCTTCTCTTCTCTCTCTCTCCTCTCTCCTCTCTCTCTCTCCATTCTTTCGTGTGGGTGTGGTTTGTGTGTGTTGTGGGTGTGTGGGGGGTGTGTGTGAACTAATGTACTTCGATTGACAAGTACTGGCGCTAAAATTGGATGATTGCTAAGGAGCATGGAAGACTCTGGAGTAATCGAAATTTTAAAAAAGAATTTGTTTTTAAAGAATTTTTATGATCAATCTACTTATGAATTTAAAGACTATTGATCTTTTGACGTATCTCCTTTTCTCAATTAAGCATTGAACAAATTCTGTTTGCTCAAAATTTCTTTCATAATCTCTTCCGGAGAATGTTTCTACCAGAGGTAATGGGGTAGACAGTAAAACGTCGAAGCATTCTTTGCGAACAAAAAACAGGGACTAATGTTCTAATGACGCGGATGCAATTTTTGAATCCATCCACCTCCCCATGGAATATAGATGTTGTGTATATCCTCGGACAAACAGTCACTTTGTTTGGAAAAAACTGTGAGGGTGATTTTTTGGTTTGTTTTTTTTTTTTTTTTTGTTTTTTTTTTTTTTTTCCATTTTTTTGTGTTTTAAGTAAGGCAATGAGGACAACGTTTTGCCCTCTTTCGGAAGGAAAGTGAATGTTTTCAAAACGGAGTGACTGTGAGGACGGAAACTGAAGCGAAAAAATTTGAAAAGAGTTTTAAGGGGGTTAGGTTCCGCCAGGACACAGACAGAGTACAGGACCAGACACACAATGCATTTCGACCTCTGTGGTCTTCTTCAGGTTGGAAGAACAAATCACAATTGAAGACGGTGGACAAAGAACAAGAAAACCACTTTAGCGTCTTTCTCCTGTCGTCTCCCAATCAACAAAACAAAAAAAACATGGCCGCCAAAGTTGAAACGGGAGGACCATGGGAGAGGAGGTAGGAGGGGGAGAGAGAATGGAGAGGGGGGGGGGGGGGGGGGGGGGGGGGGGGGGGGGGGGGGGGGGGGGGGGGGGGGTGGGGGGGGGGGGGGGGGGGGGGGTGGGGGGGGTTGGGGGGGGGGGGGTGGGGAGGGGGAGAGAGAATGGAGGGGGGGGGGGGGGGGGGGGGGGGGGGGGGGGGGGGGGGGCGGGGGAAGGGGAGAGGGAAAAAAGAAGAAATGGGAAGTGTTGGTGTGTGAAACGATGGTGAATAAAACAAAGCAAATGAATTAAATTGACAAAAAAAAAAAATAACTAAATAAAAAGTAAATTTGAAAAAGAAAAAAAGAAAAAAAAAAAGAAAAAAAAAACGAGTAAAAAGATGTACCACACACACACAACACACACACACACACACACACAAACACACACACACACACACACGCATGCACGCACGCACGCACGCCACGCACGTACGCATGCCACGCACGTACGCATGCACACACACACACACACACACAACACACACACACACACACACAACACACACACAAACACACACACGCATGCACGCACGCACGCACGCACGTACGCATGCACGCACGCGCGCGCGCGCGCGCGCGGCACACACACGCACACACACACAACACACACACACACACACCACACACACACACACACACACACACACACAAATTGTGGTCAGGCAGACGAACAGACAGACGAACAGAAAGGAAGAAAGAAAGAAAGAAAAAGAAAAGAAAAAGAAAGAAGGAAGGCAAAGAAAGAAGAGAAAACAAAAGAAAGAAGAAGATAAGAAAGAGATAAACAAAAAAAATCGCCTACCGTGATGAAGTAAAACCTCTTTTTTAAACAGTAATCATAGCAACGAGTCAGATAAGGTCAACAGGTTAACAGTCAAGGGTTTTCCGCTTTTTCTCTTTTTATTTGACGTTCAATTCATTTCGTTACAGGGTTGTGGGCTAAGACAGGACAAAGAAACTTAGATAATCTGTCACCTGTCTCGCGTTCTGTCAACCCATTTATTTAGCCTCCTCTTCTTCTTTACACACTCTTGGGTTTCAAGAAAGACCGATGGACTCTACCCCTTCCTCTTTGTCTCTCACCCTGTCTGCTTGACTGTCTTTGTGTCTGTATGTGCTGTGCTCTCTGTGTGCGTGTGTTGTGTGTGTGTGTGTGTGTGTGTGTGTGTGTGTGT
>JADBJO010021220.1:12500-15000 GCA_016801955.1 Conus betulinus
CGCGCGCGCTCACACGCTCACACACACACACACACACACACACACACACACACACACACACACACACACACACACACACACACACACACATACACCCCTGGTGTACCTATGCACACTAAGTCCTCTGAAGTTTAAAAGATAGCAGGCCTTTTTCCACTTGATGAAGAAAGGAAAATAAGTTCTGTAAAATATGTAGTGACCACGGATTGCTGTGGACGACCTTGAAGAGTTAAATACAAGATCCGACATTGATTGTTCGAAAAATGCACAGAAAAATTCAAATTTTAGAGACGCTTCGTTCATATGTTTCAGACGTTTTTAATTCATCAGAGATTAACCCACACGAGGTAGCGTCTCGCGTACTGCTTCCGCCGGTACCCCCTTGGGAACTAACGGAAGTAGAAGTTAACATTTTCCCTTCTGATCTAAATAAAGCGATTTCGCGAATGTCCTAGCAGCATCTGTCAAAATTGACAAGGAAGAAAAGTTTTTACCATTTGAAATTATATGACGGGCTCAATTCTTGATGATGATAGTACATGATCTGGCTTTGTAATCATATTATTTAGGTAAGGGTCATTCCATATTTACAGCTGAACTAGTTGCTGTACTGATGGCATTGAATTATTTAATTTCCTTGCCAGTCTCAATATTTAATATCCTGTTTTGTGTTAATTCACAGTCAGTATTAAGAAAGTTTGCATTGTTTTGAAAATACAGAGAGAGAGGAATTATTATTGAGATTAAGTATATATGTTGCACTATCTTTAGCATGAAAGGTACTAATGTAGTATTTTCTTGGGTTCCATCGCACACCTCCTTCGTTTTTAATGATCAAGCAGACAGAGCAGCAAAAAAGGGGAGCAAAGAATATATTAGGTAGTATTAAGGTTGATTTTCCTTTGTCAAACAAGGAAATTAGTCATATAATCGAGAGGGATTTCTTGAGTCGATACAGTTCCTCATCAAAAACCTCGTCAGCAAACTCTGTCAAACTTTGTGTCGATTAGCCGACCGGTTTCAAGCCTGACTTTTAGACTTGTATGTAATTCCCTACGAACCAAGTATTGCGAGACTGTGTGGGTATGTCGTGGGGATTCAGTTCAACATGTGATTTTTGATTGTGAACTAACGAAACCCCTTTTTGAATGGTGTTAAACCAAGTGCTGACACTGGGCATGTTAATGTGTTTGCTTTTTAGATTCGTTCCCAGTTGTTTCTCTTGTTAAATTAACGAGTAACCTTTTGGAAAAGTCCATTAAGGAATATTTTATAATCATAAACGTACGTTAGATTACTTTAGTTATTTTTCTCTATTTTTTTCATAGTTACTGTCCTATAATTCATCTATAGTTTATTTTTGTTCTATGTAACCACTTCGTCCTCTTCTCTTCTTTTATGATAATAGTCCAAACATTGTGAACACTATGTTATTAGACGTCTGCAATCACCTATATGTGTGACGAGACGTAAAACAGAATTCCTTCATCATCACACACACACACACACACACACACACACACACACACACACACACACACACACACACACACATAAACAGACATTTAAAAAGCACTAGAAAAGGTTCTGATGGGAACTATATGCAATAATTACAGGCCACCCTCCTCTCTCTCTCTCTCTCTCTCTCTCTCTCTCTCTCCTCTCTCTCTCTCTCTCTCTCTCTCTCTCTCTCTCCTCTGCATTTGATGAAACTGATGATCCATGAAACTGTTCCTTAGCATTTCATATGTCGTACTATGAGTAATGCACGCATGTTGAAGTTGTGTGTTTTCAAAGTGTTGTTCGTACTTTCCCCCGTTGCATGCTTCATATATTTCTTTTTTTATGAAGGCAGGGTGTAAAAAGTTTGACAGCTTATTCTTTATCCCTTGATGAAGATAATTTTGACTTGACTTGACACACACACACATGCTCATGCACACAGTTTGCACGCGCACACATACACGCACGCGCGCGCGCGCGCGCGCGCGGGCGCGCGCGCACACACAACACACACACACACACACACACACACACAACACACACACACACACACACACACACACAGATAGATAGACAGACAGATAGATATACATAGATAATTAAATATACATACACATACATACGTACACATGCATGCGCGCACTCACACACACACACACACACACACACACACACACACACACACACACACACACACATACATACATACACACACATACACGCGCGCGCAACGCGCGCGCACACACACACACACACACACACACACTCACACTCACACAACACACACACATACACACACATACACGCGCGCGCGCGCACGCACACACACACACACACACACACACACACACACACGCGCGCGCGCGCGCGCGCACTCTCTCTCTCTCTCTCTCTGTTTCTCGTTTTGTCCGTCTCTCTATGTCTGTATCTCTTTGGGTCTGTCTGTCTGTCTCTGTCTGTCTGTCTGTCTCCTCTCTCCTCTCTCCTCTCTCTCTCT
>JADBJO010021220.1:20000-22500 GCA_016801955.1 Conus betulinus
CGCCTTTGATTTCAAAACAATCCTAGATATAGCACTGAAAGCAAAGTGGGTGTTCGTGATTAATGCGCTGGTTGTTTGTTTTGAGCTGAATATAGTTTATGAATATAATGTTTTGTGTGATGATGAACTAGGAGGTAACGAAAAGGGAAGTAACGTGAAAAGGGATAGCGGCACTATGCAGAAAGAGTGGAAATGATAAAAACCTTGAGGTTTAAGATCTGAAGCTTCCGTCTTTCATAATTCGAGATTGACTGATCGAATAATTGCTTGACTAGTTTTCATGCATCTCTTATTCATTCATTTTCCTTCTTTCTTTCTTTTTTTCTTATTTTTTTTTTTCTGTTCAACATTTATTTCTACACAATCAAAACTGATGCCTCCTTATAGTCCGCCACAACTGTGTAGTGAAAGCGGTATCCTTGCAAAGACGTGCGAAATCCCCTGTCAGACAACGCGTGGATGGTCACAATTCCAGGAAGAACATCAACACTCCTTGGCCACACCCGGTCGAATACGTTTAAAAGTCAAAAAAAAAATCACGTTAGATGAAAGAAAGAACGAAAAACCGAACGAACGAACACAACACACACACACACACACACACCACACACACACACACACACACACACACACACACACACACACACACACACACCACCACCACACCCACCACCACACACACACGCTAATTTTCACAAATTCTTCTTAGGCATGTTTACATGCGTAACAAGCAGAAATGAATACAGAAAACATCAAACATAAAATATCAGCAGAAATGAAACGCCTCCGTCCCCCCCCCCCCCCCCCCCCACCTCCCCCCTGCCTTTTACAACACAGGCTCCATTATACATTCAGTTTGGTTGCTTGTCTTTTTTACTCTTTTTTTCCGTTACGTTTTTCGTCTTGCTTAGCAATACGTTTTCTGTTATGCTCTCCTTCCTTTGTGCTGAGAGAGGGTGCAGGTATTTTTTTTTTTTTTTACAAATTTAAAATGGAAAATCAGGATACTGACGGATAGAAATGCCAGCTTGAAGGTCCTTTATTATTGGCCTAGCTCTTGCTTTTGAAAGCTGGACAGGTATTGGAGATTGAGAGCATGTTCTGAATATTGTATTAAAAACAGCCGTATTCCTTTTTTTCCCCGAAAGGACTGCTCGTTTTGTCTGCGGATCTGTCCGCTCCCGTTTCTTACCCTCTCTCCTCTCTTCTCCTCTCCCCCACCCTCTCTCTCTCTCTCTCTCTCTCTCTCTCTCTCTCTCTCATCTCTCTCTCTCTCTCTCTCTCTCTCTCTCTACTCACACACACACAACACAGCACACACTCATGCACACTGACAGACACACTCACACGCACGCGCGCGCGCGCGCGCGCGCGCACACACACACACACACACACACACACACACACACACACACACACATGGGAAAATAATGGTTTGTATGTCAGCCATTTTTCAAAAAAAGTTATATAGCATAAACTTAAATATGCATTATGTTGCTCGATTTTATATCTATAGTTTCATTTTTTTTTTTTCAAAAAAGATGTTTGTGGAAGGCTTCCTTCTAATTTGCATGTGTATACGTAATGTTTTGCTAGTAATATAATGAAATATAAAATTTCATCAATATTGATAGTCACATCGAAACCCAATAATATTAAGGATGCCGTTTATTTCATATTCGTTGCATTGACACATTTTTCTTTAATTAAACCAACAAGAGAATTCCAAAGCTGTTGAACATAAGCACATTCCCAAAGCATATGGTCAATACTATCTTTACATAAACCACAAAAACTACATACATAAAACATAAATACTATACAACGGAATACGACCCTCCCGCTTTTACTCGCTACAGAGTTGACAGATAAAGTAAAACAGTGGACACACAGGGTTGCTGGTGAGCGAGACAGACAAACAAACAGACAGACAGAGACAGAGACTCTGTCTCTCTTTCTCTCTCACCCCCTCTCTATCTGTTTTTCTGTCACTGTCTCTCTCTTTCGCCTACTCGTTTGCCCGTTGAAACGCTCTATCCTGATTTTATTTCTAACACATCCTTTTTTTTTTTTCCCCGATTAATTTAAGAGTACGCCTTCTCCGGTTCTATTTTTGTAGTAATTACTTTGAAACTTGATCTTGTGGAAGACAGCTGAAGACATAAATTTGTCAAATGAGGAAAGGCAAAGAAATAAAGGAAAGGATTAGACAGGTGATGTTTTTTTTCCCCCACATAATCTACAACGTCTCGTTAATTTGACATTGAAAATGAAATCATTAAAGGAATAGCGATACATCTGATATTAATAGCAGCAATTTAAAGGCTCACTCACGTTGCTGTATCCAATCAGGGAAATGAAATCTATCCAGAAAGATTTCCAGATTGCTCTTTCTTTGGACTATTCGTCCCTCCCCCACCCGTCCCCCCCCCCCCCCCCCCCCCCCCCCCCCCGTGACATCCCCTCTTTCATGTTCATTTCTTCCTTTTCTAAAGATTTC
>JADBJO010021220.1:27500-29944 GCA_016801955.1 Conus betulinus
TTCTTCGGAGCACATGCGAAAAGGGCCGTCCTAATACTACAACACTAGGCACAAACAGTGCATGCATAAAACGCAGAAAAAAAGGGTTGTTGTTTGTACTTCCATCTAACGTTTGTGTTCAAGATTATAGAGTGGTTAGCTGAATATATAAACAGTGTTTCACATAAATTCTTTTCTACACACATTGACATGCGCAACATGCAACAAAAAATACAGAAAAATATACAGGGGGACCCTCCCCCCTCCCCCCTCCCCCAGCTTTTGACAAGACAGGCTCCATTATACATTCAATTTGTCAGAATGATTGTCACTGTATTTTTTGTTCCTGTTATGTTTTCGTTTTGCTTTGTAATCCGCTTTCTTTTTCTGTCCGACTTCTTTTCCCAAATGTATGCTGGTCATTTGATTTAATCCTTCATGTTTTTATTGTGTTTATGATTATATGTACTTACTTCTTTATTTATGTATGTAAGTATTTAGTATCTATTCATTTACTTATTCATTGATTGATTGATTCATTCATCTCATTCATCTGTACACCCCTTCATTTATTTATTTTGTTTATTTATCGATTTGTTTTTCTCAAATACGAAATGGAAATCAAGACTCTGGCGAAAAGCAATGTTAGCTTGAAATCATTTCGTTATTAGAGTATTTCTTGATTTTCAACGCTGGCTAGATATCGAAGATTCATAGAACGTATATAAGCGTATTTACGATGTACCATAACATGCTTTCTGTACGAATGTGGATTTTGACTGTCCGCCCCCCTTCTCTCTCTCTCTCTCTCTCTCTCTCTCCACTACTACTACTACTACTACTACGACAACTACTACTACTTCTACATTCTACTACTACTACTACTACCTCTACTACTAGTACTGTTGCCACGCTGTTACTACTATTACTACTACTACTACTACAGCAGTTGGTGCTGCTGCTGCGCTGTTGCTACTACTCTTACTGCTGATGCTGATCCTGCTGCTACTACCACTACCACTACTACTACTGACTACTACTACTACTGCTACTACTACTACCGCTGCTGCTGCTGCTGCTGGCTGCTGCTGCACATTCTTCTTCCTCCTCCTCCTTCCTCCTCTTCTTCTTCTTCTCCTCCTCCCGACCTTTATCAATGTAAACATGCGCGTTTGTCTGCTTAGGTAAAAAAAAACTACCTAGCCTGCATACCTCCCCCCTACATAACACACACACACACACACAACACACACACACACACACACACACACACACACACACCCTGAACCACCTGGCAAACGAAGAAGAACGAGAAACGTCAACAGTGAGCATACAACATGTTACTCAAACAGGAGTCAATGCCGTCAGATTTGGTTCTGTACAAGGACCACCCCAGAGTGGAACGGGCTGCACCAGGAGATCGTCCACATCGGAGGAGTCCCCGGATCAGCTTAGGTCCAGGCTTGCTTCTTGAGACTGATTTACTGCACTCCCCATCTACCCCTCTCCCAATACCTCCCCCGTCCCCCCAAACATCCAGCTTTTTTCTCCCTTCATTCCAGTCTCCTACTTTCCACATGATAAAAATAGCGTCCACGAATGTTCTGAGAAAACAGTTCTGGGGACCGCTGCGATAGCCGGCCAGATTCAGCTGGAGACGTGAACGTCAACGTCAAGTGGACCTCCCCCATCCCCCTCCCCTCGCCCCAAACCCACTCGTCTCCCCTCCTCCCACCCCCAACCCCGATCCCAGCACCCACAGTCCCCAAATTAAAGTCACAGACTGTCAGTTCTGCTCCATTACCTTTTTTCTTGACCTCTTCAGATCCATTGTACGCGCGCAGGTCCTAAAACCCTGGTCAGATCGGCAGACCTGGTGGCTGAATAACGGAAGAAGAGGAAGAAGAAGAAGACAACATCCCTATTTCTTTCATTCACAAATGTTAATACATACGTCGGGCTACATAAATCGTCCAATTCTTTAAAACTTTGTTTTGATTGGTCGAGAGAGCCTGTTGCATACACCTGTTGTACTAACTATTCACACACGACTACCAGATACTTTGATACTCTCTCTTTCTCTCTCTCTCCTCTCTCTCATCCCTTCCTCTCTCTCTCTCTCTCTCTCTCTCTTCTCTTCTTTAAAAGAGAGAGAGTGTGGAGGCAGACAGAGACAGACAGACAGACAGAGAGACAGACAGCAGGCAGACAGACCAGACAGACAGACGAGAGGAGAGGAGAGAGAGAGAGAGAGAGAGAGAGAGAGAGAGAGAGAAGAGATAGAGAGGAGCAAAACATTCTGAAAAGGGAAGTGGAAAGGAAAAAAGAAAGAAACAAAAACACAAAAAAGTTCGAGATAACTCTGACGCTGTTTTAATGCACCGAACATGATACCGGTTTCGAAGTATCCTTGTCTTCTAGTCTCCCTTTCCTTAATGTGGGGCTTTATTATCGGTGATTGTTCA
>JADBJO010021221.1:0-5000 GCA_016801955.1 Conus betulinus
AGTCTGTGCTTGCAAGGCGAAATTATTCATATTAAACACACACTCGCGCGCTTACTCTCTCTGTGTCCCCTATATCTCTCTCTCTCTCTCTCTCTCTCTCTCTCTGTCTCTGTCTCTCTCTCTCTCTCAAAACACACACACACACACACACACACACACACACACTCACACGCACGCACGCACGCACGCACGCACGCACGCACGCACGCACACACACACACACACACGTTCGCTTGCTCGCGCGCGCGCATGCACACGCGCGCGCACACACACACACACACACACACACACACACACACACACACGCACACACACACACACACACACACACACATACACACACACACACATCACAACCGCGCGCGCGAACGCACACATTCACACACGCGCACGCGCACTCGCACACACACTCTCATTTATTTGGAAAATGAATACGACCATTATTTGTAATTCTTGTTGGTGATTATGCCAGGATGAGGATGACGATGGGTTAATCTGACAGTTTATTCTGGTGGTCAATCTGACAGCAGAAGGGCATATCGCAGTCATGAGCAGGACGCGAACCAGTCTCCTCAAGTGCAACGACATCGGGGCCGAAACACTGGTCCCAGTGTGTAAATCTTCAATATATCGTAGAGCCAGATCCCTGTACAGAGATACAGCGTGTTTTAAAACCTTGCCGTGTTTTCATTTTGTTCAGTTAGCTTTGCGTTTCTGAAGTTGATAAAGAAGAATCTCGTAGAATTATCTCGCCGCATTTCTGTGCATTCGATCTCGTTTTCTTTGATATCTCTTTGGAGCATAGTCGTAGACCGCAGATGCATAATTAATGTGGAACAGACAGTGAGCATAGAAAAACAAATTCCGATCGTCTGTACTGCAGCTTTAGTATTCCTCATGTCACTGTCACTGCCATGACTCGGTGCGTGTACTCGTACTGGGGTGCTGTCGTGTGAAACCAAAATGTGACAGATATCTCTTTTCGATGTTTTTGTCTAGAAGTAACTACTATGCATTTCGCGTTCTTGGGATAAAATATAAATGAATAATAATGAGAGCTCCCCGATCCATCGTTTAAACCTTGCCGCAGAGAGTGTTTGAACTGTCCAGACCACTGCGCTTGAATAGGAAAAGGTGTCATTAGAAGAACACACACACACACACACACACACACACACACACACACACACACACACACATTTATGACGCTTATTTTTGATCCTCAAAATGGGAGATCGTTGATAAGCAAACAGAAAAGAAGCGGTCCTAAAACGGACCTTGTATCACTTCAGATTCTAAATGTTAGTTGATGAGAAGCTGTTACCTCTAATGACACACTGAGTTCTACTGATCAAGTAAGATACGAAATAAGAAATTGTGCTCAAGACTTTGAGAAATAATGTCGATTTCTTTTAATAGTGTTTTGTAGTCAACAAGAAGATCAAAATCCTTTAAGTGAAGAAAGGAGACAACACCTGTCATTAAGCAACATGATATGAAAACATGTAAAGCAGCATAAATCGAAATCAGACGAATTATTTCCATTCGCCAGTATCTCACAGTTGACGCAGCCCAAAAGATAGTAAAGTGTTCCATCCTGTGAGTATGCAAAACATGTAGGCCAAACAAATTTCCGTCTGTAAGATTATGAGCGTCGATAGCATTTCAGATCCGGCGGAAGTGAGTTCCAGAGAAGAGGACCACAGTAACAAAGACTTGTTTTAAATAGGCCAATTCTAGGTATGGAAACGTGATGTTTCTCAACATTTCTAGAATTCATGCTAAATTTGGATGGAGAGAGAGAGAGAGAGAGAGAGAGAGAGAGAGAGAGAGAGAGAGAGAGAGGGAGGGAGAGAGAGAGAGAGAAGAGAGAGAGAGAGAGAGAGAGTGTTTATTCATGTTTTTAGGCCATTGCCCCTCAGGGAGTTAGAAGTAAATTACAGTCATCTTGGCACCCAAGCAGCAGCTGCACGCAAGTATAGCTAACACTCATTCAAAAAACTGCTTCATGAGAAATAAATGATCGCAACTCGAATGCTTTGAAGAAATCAAAAAAAAAAAAAAAAAAAAAAAAGTTTGCTCGCGAGTAATGCCAAAAGAAGAGCCAGTCTAAACTGACTTAGGAATTGATAAAACTTGAGCGGTATTTCGTGAGCTCTTAATTTGTGCAAGACAGGGCAACACAACACAACATATTAGCCTAAATCTTTTTTTTTTCTGTCCCAACCTCTGCGTCACCTCAGAGGCAGTGCACCCACGCCGCTCATTCCGACACCCCGTCCACAGCCACAGCCTGGTGGCCCCGCCGCAGCCCCGGCACCGGCAATCCACAGGTAGCAATCAATGTCAAGTCGTCAAGAGGCAACCCACCGGAGGAGACACTGCACTGCTGCCGAGTCACTTCGGTGGTGTTCAGTGGCGCCTTTCTGATCTAACATACGCAGGACACCACCTACTAAGCCCCCTACTGACGACAATAATTGCTTAGTCGCGGAGCCGGCGTGAGTGAGCTCTCCCTCCGGAGGGCGCCACCACGTCCGTCCAACGACAGCCCCCATGGACTTGCCGATACCGGTGGCACAGACGGAACCAAACCAAGATCAAAGACGTGGAGAGGACATCGAAAATGAGGTCACCATGAGAGCAGGGCATGAAGGGCCACAGAATTTGAGACATTTTTTTTATGCTGATCGATGAGAATGAGGATGATTAAGATGATGCTACGGATTTCCATTTCGGTCTGAGACTACATGACAGGTCTGTACTCTACACTTCCTTTCATAATATATCCTGGCGTCAACCAGGCCCGAGAGATACAGGCACCTGCAGCGTTTGTCAGGAAATTTGAGCAACACTCTCAGAAACGCATCAGTTAAGTGGATGAAACTCGACTGTGTGGTCCCAGTCTTCCCCCAACTGAGTCCGCAGCAAACTCAACTCTGGGTAGGAGCTGGTCGGGGCAGAAAAAACCCACATGACTCTGATGGGATTCGAACCCACGACCTCCCAGCGGGAGTCCGCGACGCTAACCACTTCGCCACGGCGGCTGGTCATATTAGCCTAAATCTGTTTCGCTGTGAGAACGAGGACGGTAACAATGTTCGGCAGTTTCAGAAATACCAAGCCTGAATCTAGTTAAACAATAAACAAGTAGGGTAACTCCTGCTCCCATAATAGTGGAGGAAAAACAAGCGCAGGCCCCCACTGTTAGATTGTTTGTCTTTGTATTCGTCTGACTTTATTCAAGTTTAAAAGGCTGTGCCAGCCTTGAATAAAAGTTACTCTATGTAGGTTTAAACATGGGAGCAAAAGTTACCCTACTTGTTTATTGTTTATTGTTTACTGTTCCTTGCCTCATTTTATTTTCAACTTCATTTCAAATTACATCGAGGTTATTTGTATTTGTTTCTGTCCATCTTTGTTATGTCTTTTGATCTTCCTTGCATCCTTGGGTGGATCCTCAGGCGTAGGCTCAAAGATCTTCACCTACATTTTGCATAATGTCTTTAGTTTTTCAGCAACATTTTTTTGCTCCCCACACTTTTGCTTTGTTTCATTTACTACCCTTCGCTGACTGTTTTGGGGGTGCTGTGGGATTCTTTTTTTGAGCCCTTGGTGACGGGAACACCACAGTATAAGGACTGTGGTGTGTCTCTATTTGACGCCAGGAGCACAGACACAATCAGCCGTGTCTCCTTGATGAGTCCGATCCAGCGGACGAAAGGCCAAGGAGCAGGCAATACAAGTAGATCTGCCTTCAAGACGGATTACAATGGTTCCCTCGTGCAGATAGTGAAGAGTTTTCATAATCATAACATATTTTCTTCATTTCATGTTCCCATTTTCTTCGTCCTCAAACCACTCAATCTACCCCATTAATGCCACTATTTCTCAGAACGTTCCATTTTGTTACTTACTGACTGGAACGCTTTCTGAAAATCAGCAAATGCGACATTAAGTTTAAATTTCCTATTTGAATACATTTGTACCGAAGCACATGGGGTGAAGATATGTTCTAGTTTACTGTTGCCTGTTCTAAATCTGGCCCGCTACTCCACATATATTGCTTCCTTGGCGTCCAGTCGTACGTTATTTACTTCAAATGTTGATACAGACCTTTTCTATCACATTTGTCAATTCTACGCCACTGTAGTCGCTGAGATAGTTGGTATCTCCCTTTTTATATACTGGTACAGTTACCGACTTACACCAAAGTACAGGGAAAAGCTCCTTAACAAAAAAAATAAACAGCTCTTGTTTAAAAAAAAAAGTGAGAAAGTAAGAGCTGAGTCGTAAACCGATTTTAACATTTCACCCATTAGAATAATGAGCACTTTTACCAACTTACAAATGCAGAATATTTTCGATGATTTCAGTTGTACTTATACGGTCATTGAATATCAGCTCTTCTGTATCCTCTTATTTTTCCCCCACTTTTCAGTTTTCCCGTTGCTCTACATATTCTCTAGAACTGAACACCCTAGAGAAATGATCCAACCACTGCTGCGAAATAATACAGCACTGCTTTTCTGTTCTCTGATCTGCTTGGTGACCAAAATAAATTTGGACCATTAATTATTGATCCTTTCATTTTCGTATCTTAACTTGTTTTCTCTTTTTTCCGTTTTTTTTTCCCCTCTTCATTTTCATATATTATCAGCTTTCTTTTTCTGACACACAGCTCTCTATGTTCTACTAAAGCTATCTCCCCCCCCCCCCCCCCCCTTCTCAAAATTTCTCAAGGACCTTTGATTTTTCATTTCATTCGTGTATATTCTTCCACAAACCAATCGTTCATCACTCTCTTTGTTTTCCCTGCCATTCGAACCATACACCATGCTGCTCTATACGATGCTTTTACAAAAACAACACATTCATCAACATCATCTATGATAACTTCTTTCGCTCTCTTCAAAACATTCTTTAAAGTTTGGTGATGCTTTTACAAAAACAACACATTCATCAACATCATCTATGATAGCTTCTTTCGGTCTCTTCAA
>JADBJO010021221.1:10000-20000 GCA_016801955.1 Conus betulinus
AGGATCGTTCCAGCAAAGCCAGACCCCACGGCCCTGAAACAGGTTGTGATGGCGATTATCAAGACCTTGAAAATTGGCAGGGTGTGGTTAGGGATGATGGGTGAAACGAAAACACGAAATTTGTTTGTGACCACAGAGAGAGAGAGAGAGAGAGAGAGAGAGAGAGAGAGAGAGAGAGAGAGAGAGAGACAGACAGACAGACAGAGACAGAGAGAGAGAGAGAGAGAGAGAGAGAGAGAGAGACAGACAGACAGACAGACAGACAGACAGGCAGACACAGAGACAGAGACAGAGAGAACAAACGAACGAAATTTAATGCTATTAGGCTGTAAAGCCCATTAAGCAAATCGGCGGGATGTGCAAACGACAAAACGCGACTCGATTTTGATTTCATTGACATGGAAACCACGGCAATGACCTTTTTTTCACTTTACATGACAAAATCGAGACGACAAAATGTCACTGGTATGCGTTCACTGTCAGTTTTGTAGATGACCGTCACCCCAGGTAGAACTGAATCAAACCGTGGAGAGCGTGCAGCCGCCGTAGAGCACGTGCTTGGGTCTCTGCATGCTTCGTGTTGCCGATGCGTTTTCCTTTCGGAAGGCAGGCCTGTTTACCTCTGATGACGTGTGTCTTTCTTCCTGCTTTACAAACCAGAATAAGCAAACGTCCTCCGAACACGGATCGCAGGAACATTCCAAAACGACATCGTCTGATTCACGCAGCAGCACACCCATGTGATCTGTTTGATGGAACACGACCTTCCGAAATGCTTGATTTTCTGTGTAGATCTCGCAATCATCTCTGCACCTGTCGCTCTGTCAGAGAAGCGACATAATCCTTAACCACTCCCGTGTCAAAAACAGCGACAATTTTATTTATAACTTGTTCCAGACTTGTGTCGGTGTCTGACGGGTGGATTCTGGGTCCCAGATGTTATTACACTCCGACAGATCGGAATGCAAAGACAGAATCGTATCCTGAGCATGCGACGTGTCGTCATCATCGCGAGTCGGCTTGATGTGTTCTTCTGCACTGTGCTGTGTACTGTGTTCATCCGATTCGGTGTTAGGCACGACCAGTTCATTCGCGTCACTAGTGTTACCGAGACCGGCACCAACCTGTTCAAAACGTCTGTTCTGCTGCTTCGATCTCTCTTGATCTCGTCGCACCTGGTTGGGTGGGTGGTGTGGGGGGGGGGGGGGGGGGGGGTTGGGGGGGGGGCTTCTTCCTGTCCTGAGCTTGTGTTCTCCGGCTCAGCACAGGATCCGCCATTGTTGTTGACACTGGGCTGACCAGCTTCAGTCGCAGAACGACCAGTGTTGCTGCCTTCTCCAGTAATTTTCCAACTTGAAACACACTTTTCAGTCAGCAGGGCGTTTAGGGCTGTCTCTGCAGTTGCTGGAAGTCCAGTAACTGGCATTGTCACAGGAGAATTGAAAACAATTGCCGCAACTGAAATAAATGGCGCCCTGTGGCTTCGTGTCAAATCACGTGACCTAGAGAGAGAGAGAGAGAGAGAGACAGAGACACAGAGAGAGAGAGAGAGAGAGAATCACCCCACCCCCTCCAGTAAATGTTCTCAGTTCAGACATTGCTACATACCTCATGGCAGTGGGGTAGACCTCCATTAAATTGACACTGCTACATAACTCATGGCAGTGGGATAGACCTCCATGAAATAGACATTGCGACATAGCTCATGGCAGTGGGACAGACCTCCATGAAATAGACATTGCTACATACCTCATGGCAGTGGGGTAGACCTCCATGAAATAGACATTGCTACATAGCTCATGGCAGTGGGATAGACCTCCATGAAATAGACATTGCTACATAGCTCATGACAGTGGAGTAGACCTCCATGAAATAGACATTGCTACATAGTTCATGGCAGTGGGGTAGACCTCCATGAAACAGTTTCAAAATGGAGTGACTGAGGGTGGAAAATGAGGCAAAATTTAGAAAGAGAGGGGGTTAGTTACCGCCAAGGACACAGACACAAAGTACAGGACAAGACACAATGCATTTTGACCTCGTGGGTCTTATTCAGGCAAAAAACGAATAACATTTAGGACAGTGAAAACGAAGAACGAGAAACAGCTATTTTGATTTTGCTCCGAATATGAGAAGATGAGTGGTTTCTCGTTCTTCGTTTTCTCTATCCTAAATATTATTTTGTTTTTGCCTGAAGAAGACCCAAGAGGTCGAAATGCATTGGGTTTTTTTTTTGTTTTGTTTTTTTGGGGGGGGGGTTTTTTTTTGTTTTGTTTTGTTTTTGTTTTAGTTTTTGTCCTGTACTTTCTTTGTGTCCTCCATGAAATAGACATTGCTACATACCTCATGGCAGTGGGGTAGACCTCAATGTGATAGACATTGCCACATACCTCATGGAAGTAGGGTAGACCTCCGTGAAATAGACATTGTCACTTCGTGGCAGTGGGGTAGACCTCCGTGAAATAGATATTGCAACGTGCCTCATGGCAGTGGGGTAGACCTCCATGAAATAGATATTGCTACATACCTCATGGCAGTTGGGGTAGACCATGAAACAGACATTATCACGTACCTCATGGCAGTGGGATAGACCTCCATACGATAGACATTGCTACATGCCTCATGGCAGTGGAGGTTGACCATGTGATAGACATTGCTACATACCTCATGGCAGTGCGGTAGACTATGTAATAGACATTGCCACATACCTCATGGCAGTGGGATAGACTTCCTTGGGACAGACATTGCTACATACCTCATGGCAGTGCGGTAGACCATGTCATAGACATTGCCACATACCTCATGGCAGTGGGATAGACCTCCATGTAATAGACATTGCCACTTATCTCATGGCAGTGGGATAGACCTCCATGTGATAGACATTGCTACATGCCTCATGGCAGTGGAGGCTGACCATGAAATAGACATTGCCACATACCTCATGGCAGTGGGATAGACCTCCATGGGATAGACATTGCTATACAACACACGGCAGTGGGGTAGACCATGTAATAGACATTGCCACATACCTCAAGGCAGTGGGATAGACCTCCATACTATAGATGATCAGTAGAATAAAGGACCCATTCAGGCAAAACATGCCCATGTACTGTGCTATTGTGGCCAGGGTTAGGAATACTCCCTCTTCTCCACCTGATCCACACACACACACACACACACACACACACACACAGAGTAGCATGTTAGCAACAGTAATGAGTGATAATAAACTGGGATATTCTACTAAAGTTTCACTTACTTTGAACAGCTCAATAATGATTATTATCACACATGGCCTGTCCTGGCCGTCGCTACGTAGGGATAGCAAGCAAGTTCTGTTGTATAAAGGAAACGACCAACTATGGTCCTGTCTACATATTATATAGACTGGCATCAACTCAACATGGTAATTCACTGAGGACAGTCTGAAGGCTAAGAAAACTTCTCTATGTTATTATGTTGTACTACAGAAAAATGCTTCTTTCTCGTCTCTAACTGAGACAGATACAGACAGACAGACAGGCAGACAGTAAGACAGACAGACAGAGACACGCGCGCGCGTGTGTGCACGCAAGCACGCGCACACACGCACGCACGCAGGCAAACACGTACACATATACGCGCGCGCACACACACACACACACACACACACACACACACACACACACACACACGGGAACGCGCGCACGCGCTCAGTGAGAGAGAGAGAGAGAGAGAGAGAGAGAGAGAGAGAGAGAGAGAGAGAGAGAGAGAGAGAGAGGGTGGCAAGGAGGGAATCTTGCAATTATGGGCAATATATCAAATATTAGGCTCTAAGACACACATACACATCATGAAGCTTTGCACATTATAAAAAGTCACCAACTGGTACACAGAGAGTCTGATACTGAAACTCACTCTGTGCCTCTCTTTCTCACTCACCAAACACGACCAGTCCAACGGAGATGAGCAGAGAAAGGACCCAGAGAGCATGCCACACGAAAATGCCAGCGGTCTTCGATTGATTTCTGAAAATTGAATGAACTACATCACGTGAGAGTTACAAGAACAGGGTAGGATTCCCGCTCTCACCATTATCCTATACAAGGTGTGAGTCCTGTTCGAAGGTGATACGGGAAGAGAGATTAATGTCACTTGGTAGTAGATGTGTTTAACGCATCTTAATGTCCCTGATGTTAGAACGAATAACTATGGTGCAGACTTGTCGTTTTTGTTGTCGTTGTTGTTGTTTGGAGTTGTTGCTGTCGTTGGAGTTGTTGTTGTTGTTGTTGCTGTTGCTGCTGCCGCAACTCAGTTTGGAACCTTTGTCTAAGTGACCGTCGGAATATCCATCTTTTTTTCTACTAATGCAGCATAACATGGTAGCGTACATATTGCTATCAGTCTGCACATCTTTAATTACTGCCATTCGTTCCTCGAATTCATTCAGCCTGCGGCTTACCTCTTTCTTGCCGTGTGTGTGTGTGTGTGTGTGTGTGTGTGTGTGTGTGGTGTGTATGTGCGTGCGTGCGTGCGTGCGTGCGTGCGTGCGCGAGCGTGTGTAAGATTCCGTTTTAAGTCGTTTTATATGGACTCACATTAAATTGAATATCCACCACACTCGTTACATATGCATTACTTTTATTATTATTATTATTATTATTATTATTATTTATTATTATTATCATTATTATTATTCTACACTTTATAATAAATCCAATTCAAGTCTTGAAAAAGTATGCATCCAAGAAGCCATTTTGATCAAATGATCTGTTCTTTGTTAACAGGTTTTTTTCTTTCTTCTTTTTGGTGTGCTATTTCAGGAAATGTTGATTTTAAACCGGTGTTCATTTATCCTCGAGATAAGTCCAGGATGTCTCTTTGGGGCTAAGTAGAGTTTGGGATTTGTAAACTCAATAATTTGCGTGTTCTTTTGCGTGAAAGGTGATTTGCTATTGACGAAAATCGTAATTTTACGACGGCTGTAATTCTTTCACATTACTGCTTCTATTGATCTGTAATCTGTAACCAGTTGGGCCTGTTGATGGTAAAAGTATGTACTTTACCAGTCTGTTGAGTTTTGAAGAAGGTAAGGCTTGTTTTAAAAACGGTGAAAGGAAATATCATTATAATAAATGCAAGTGCATTTATTGAAGTGACGTATATAATCTGGACATCGTCACAAGGCCGAACCAAATGCGGTCACAAGATACATGAGGAGAGTGCGTTCAGATCTCTGCAGTTACGCTATTACTGAAGTGAGGCATATAATGTGGACACAGTCATTGAGCAGAACTAGTTAGTCCTGGTCCAAATGACAGATGATTTATGGCTCAAACTGAAGTGTCATACTTGAAAATCAAAAATCTCAGCTTTAAACTCCTTAAAAAAAAAAGGGGGGGGGGGGGGGGGGGGGGGGGGGGGGGGACTGAAAACGAAGGGCTGATGGTGGAGAAGGGAGATGAATGGATGGAGGAGAGAGGGGGAATGGGGATAGGGGGTGGGGGGATCCCACATGCCGCTTCAAAGGACTGTACAATTGAATACGAAGCTTTTTCTCGAATATTTAGATTCTTATAATTTTTGAGTTGACATTCCAAAGCACATCATGGCCTTGGTACAATTAAATCAAATGTTTGGTCTCCGAATCGGACAGTCTGACCGCCTTGCTGGACGACGCCATTTTTCCTTGTGCCATGGGTGTTGGCTCAATGCTGAGCGTTGATTGGTTGGAGGATACTAACTGTCCGTTTCGAATAGATCACGGTGTATCTCGAACGGTCGGGTTTCGAAGTCCGTTTGAGATGTACGTTTACTATGACAGACGCTACGTTGGGATCGGGTTCGACCGGTACTTCCGAAGCATACGGGCGGGGAGACTCGTGTGTCAGCCCCTTAAGACCTTTGCAGGGCAGTTTAGTAAGTTAAGACGGCTGAATCCTTCGAACACAATTTGAAGTAAAAATAGTAATCGCACAGACTGAATAGAGAAAACAAACAGATGTGTACCTAAGGGGTATAGCTCCTTCAAAGTCAAGAATTACTCAGAATAACGTCTTAAGTGACGCATAATGAACGTCAAATCTCCGGAATGTCTTAAGTCTTTGCAAGCACACATTGTAAACAAAATAACCACTGTTATACACGTACGCCTTACATGAAAATGGTCAGTAGTCTCCATCTAAAAAAAACAACACACACATATGCACGCATGCATGTGCGCACGCACGCACGCACGCGCTCACACACACACACACACACACACACACACACACACACACACACACACACAACCCGGAACTTCAGACTTTGAATGGTTGTCAGGTGACAATCGAAATACGGGAGGCCACTCCAATTGAAGTTTTTGTTTGTACTTCTGATTTTTTTCTTTTCTTTGTTTTTTCTTATTACATTACATTTTATTTCATTCATTTTATTTTTTTTTATCGATTTCGGTTTAAATCTTATGCTCTGAGAAAAATAAGGCTAATATTGGAGCTAACTTTTTATGGACACAAGAAATGCTGTACGTACGTATGTGGGTCTGGATGTGTCGGTGTCAAAGGTGGAACTATTGAGGTTAAAATTTTCACAACATAAACACACACGCGCGCGCGCGAGCGCGCACGCACGCACGCACACACACACACACAACACACCACACACACACACACACACACACACACACACACACACACACACACACACACACACACACACACGATAGTGTCTGTATCGGTCTGGACGTACCTGAAGAGCAGGAAGAGGGCGACGAGAGTGGAGGGAAAGTTCTGGAGGTTCAGGAGGCCAAAGTTGAGGAACCGGTTCTCTGACAGGTTGACAGAACCCAGCATCATCGCGTAGTAATACAAGTTGTTTGTTGTCCTGAGTGACAGAGAGGGAGTGGTGAGCACACCAGTAATACAGGTTGGTTGTTATCCTGTGTGAGAGACAGGCACTTGTCAGCTGGCCAGTGATACAGATTGTTATCCTTGGTGACAGAGTGGGAGTTATGAGTACATCAGTAATAAAGGTTTGTTATCCTAGGTGACAGAATGGGAGTTAGGAGCACATCAGTAATGAGGGTTTGTTATCCTAGGTGACAGAGAGGGAGTTAGGAGCACATCAGTAATACAGGTTGCTTGTTATCCTGGATGACAGAGTGAGAGTTATGAACACATCAGTAATACGGGCTGGTGTTTATCCCTAGGTGACAGAGTGGGAGTTATGAGCACATCAATAATACAGGTTGCTTGATATCCTAGGTGACAGAGAGAGTTATGAGCACATCAGTAATACAGGTTGCTTGCTTTATCCTAGGTGACAGAGACGGAGTTATGAGCACATCGGTAATACAGTTTGTTTTGTATCCTGTGTGACAGACAGGTACTTGTCAGCTGACCAGTGATACAGATTACTATCCTTGGTGACAAACCTAGCTTATCAGCAGACCAGTAATACAAATTAGTTGTATTCAGATTGGTGTCACCCTGAGAGACAGGCAGGGAGATTGTTGTTGGCACTCCAGCTGTACACAAGGTGGTTGTATACAGATGGGTTGTCATCCGGAGTGGACAGACAGGCACTTGCAAGCACACAAACTGTTACCAATTCTGACAAGAAATAAAAAAAGTTGTCGATTTGAATGACTGAAGGCTGTTCTTTACTCAGCCATGTTTTCAGGTCTCTAGAGGATTGATTTATCGTCAGCTGTAGCCTTCGCCTAAGATACGATCCGCTACTGAGACCAGCTTGCGTGAAGACAGCGCACACGCTAGGCAGTAAAGCCATTCCTATCTTTATATTACATACTTATAATTATGAGCATAGTGAGAGAGCAGTCAAGCTCAAGTAACAATGTTTTCTTAAATTTAGTTGAACAAAATTAGATACAGATTTATACATACACGACTTCACAAGCGCTAAAACACTAAGATGTACGTTGTGTGGTAAAACAAGGGCAAACCATTATCATATCTAAAAAAACTTACATCTTACATTTTAATTACACAATAAAATTCCTTCCATGTAAAACAATGACTTTGCAATTTTTAACAAAAACACACAAGCAGAAGAAGAGTGAAGGGAGATATACCCAGATAATAAATAAAGAAACATCTATAAAATACTGTAATTTGTAGTTAACACCTAACCATTTATATTATCTACTAAACATGCGTTTTCATAAACTGAGTTTAAATTATGAAATTAACTTCACGCGCGTGTAATAGTAGCTCTCCCTTGTGATCAACGAAATAATCCACCTATAATTCTGTGGTATTCCCACCTCCAAGGATTCAAAAACAAAATTTAGTGACACCCGAAAGGAGCCACCAGAGGGTGAGAAGTAAAATAAGATGAAACACACGACAAGAAATTTGTCACGTGAAAAGTAAAATCATTGTTTAAAAGTGATAAATATAGGGAGGAATCTTTGAGCTGGGTCTAATGATCTGTTGAAGATACAAGGGAGGTCAAACAGTGTCGACAGTCAGAGTGATCAGATCGATTGCTCAATAATCAAAGCATTGTCAGTTACGTCACACACACACACACACACACACACACACACACACACACACACACACACACACACACACACACACACACACACACACAGAGTCATTTATTCCTATTTGGGCCACAAGCCTATATGCAACGACATAATAATAATGATAATAATAATAGTAATAATGGTGATGATAATAATAATATATTGATTGGGAGAAAAGGGGCGAGGTACCGAAGGGATGGGGGGGGTGTGTTGGAGTGGGTGTGACTGGGGTGAGAGAGAGAGAGAGAGAGAGAGAGAGAGAGAGAGAGAGAGAGAATATAGAATCCTTTATGTCACGTGACTCTCGGTTCATGGGGCCCGACTCATTTGTCCGTTGATGGTTGTGTATCTGCTAGTTTTATAGAATTGCGCTAAATAGGTTGGTGCATATAAGTCAGTATTGCCGCTGTTTGGAGTCTCCTGTCTTTCAAAACATGGTAAATTCTGTCAAACAACAAAAAACGTCTGTTAAGTATTTTACGACCAGACAGAGAAAGGTGCCTTCGGAGAGGCCTACTCTCTGCAGAACAGACTGATACTTTACCAGACGAATAGTGTGACCAGAAAGGGCACGAAGACCACCCGGTGTCGGAACAAATCCAGAATGGTGTACTGGGCAGGGACCGTTTCAGGCAGTGGACTGTGACTGATCCCTTCCTGGCTGCCAGGGCTGGTGCCGGCATGATGCTGTTCAGGACCTCTGGGGATCGGTGCTGACGCCGTTCTGCCCTCTTGACACACCTCCTCCGCCATCTGCACATTGGCTGCCCCTTCAACCAACGTCCCATCCTTGGTGACGTTTCCATTTTTCTTTTCAGCAGTGGCGACTTCTGCTTTATCTGCCTGGTGTGTTGTTTGATCTGGTGACATTGAGTGGACGTTGGTCGTGGCCATGGGGGCCGGCAGCTGTCTGTTGAAGAAGCAGCGCCCTGACAGCGCCGAAGTCCTTGCCGTTCTGCCGGCAGGCTTTCCTCAGAATGTTCTCCGCCTCTTTCACCTTCCCGGCAGCCAGCAGCCAGCGGAGAGATTCATCCAGGAACCTGCACGACAGACACAGGGAACATGGGGAAATTCATTCAGGAACCTGCACAATAGACGCAGTGAACATGGGGGGGATTCATCCAGGAACATGCACGACAGACACAGGGAAGATGGAGAGATTCATTCAGGAACCTGCACGACAGACACATGGAACATGGAGAGATTCATCTTAGAACCTGTACAACGGACACAGGGAACATGGGGAGATTTATCCAGGAACCTGCACGATAGACACAGGGAACACGGGGAGATTCACCCAGTAACCTTCACTATAGACACGAGAACATGTTGAGATTCATCCAGGAAGTTGCACGATAGACACAGGGAACATGGGGAGATTCATCCAGGAAGCTGCACGATAGACACAGGGAACATGGGGTGATTCATCCAGGAAGCTGCACAATAGACACAGGGAACATGAGGGGA
>JADBJO010021221.1:27500-29944 GCA_016801955.1 Conus betulinus
TGGCAACGCCTTGAGACTCCGACCCTTTAGATGTTGATTGGTTCGAATACTAGGAACGCCAAGAAAGAAAACACGGTAGCAGGTCATCTAAGGGTCATGATTTGGATACAGCTCGGCCCCTTTTAGCGTAAGGAGTTCAGGGCCGAAATACTTATCTGAGGGGGAAGGATGTGTCTTCTCTGGAGATCTTTTACTGTCAAGCTCCTCCTAAAGTTTCTTTCTAGTAAGAGAGAGAGAGAGAGAGAGAGAGACAGACAGACAGACAGACAGACAAACAAACAGACGGACAGGCACAGAGAGTCAGAGAGAGATCAGGTAGAGTCCCACACTGAGATACTGACCCAGAAACTTAATATCCATGAGCGGGATGGCAAACAGGAAGCTGGGCACCAGGCAGAGCGTCACCTGGGAGGTCTGATAGCGGCCTCGGCTACCCAGCTCTTCCAGGATGGGATCCAGCTCCAGGCATCTCTTTGCCTCACCGGTCTGTGACCTCCTCCAGGTCAGAACCTCTGTCCCGTTTCCGCTTCCTAGTATCTCTGCTGCCGACGCCTCGACCTGCGCCCCATCTTTTCTTTTAGAGAGTCTCCTCCCCTCGTTTGATGTCATGTCACGTGGTTTCCTTCAGCTCTGCGTGTGTGAACGTATCCGCCCCGAACAGAAGACAGGTAGGTTTTTGTTTTGGTTGTGATGACCACCTGTTGGCACCAATCATCAATAAACACAACAATGTTGACCTCAAACGGCTGATCTGTCATAGGAAAAGGAGTGCGCGTAACGTTTTTTTTTTTTTTTTTTTGAGTGATGATCCTTAGAGGGTGCGTTGGAAAGGTGGTGTAGAGGGGAAGGGATCATGAGTGTTGCTCGTGTACTGGTCGGTCCGGCACTCAGCGTTGTGCGCAGCAGAGAACATGTAGCGTTTGTGTTCATCCTGCAACTGTGAACTCTGGCCTAAGAGTGACTTTCAGTGTCTCACACACTGCCTGGGGGTGTAATGGCGCACCACAATATCCATGACGTGAGAGCGTCATTGTATGGGGAGGGACGGAGGAGGTGTGTGTGTGTGGGGGGGGGGGGGGTGGGGGGGGTAGGGGGTAGTGATTACCTAAAATTGCACCAGTACTACCAGAGCAGCCATTAAAGTACGTAGCCAGTCCATAAACTTTACTTTTGTGATCATATGCCCAGTCCATGATAAGCAGCTGTTCAAAAAAACGTTTAGGAGGAACTGATTTTTTTTTTTAATGAAAGCATGTGGTCTGGAACAATCTGTCACTCTCTGTTCAAACTTGTTAAGATTCTCGCGAAATGGATGTCTTCTCAGTTTCCTACAGCTGAATTTAAAAAAAACAACGTCAGCTTAGTTATGTTTTATCCTTGTCTGTCTGTGCATATTCCTATCTGTCTGTCTTCCCATCTGTCTGTCTGTCTGCCTTGTTGTCCGTTTGTCTGTCCGTCTGACTGTCCATCCGTCCGTTTGTCTGTCTGTCTGTCTGTCTGTCTCTGTCTGTCTCTCTCTCTGTCTGCTGCTGTATATGTGTGAGGAATGTGTCTGGGTGAGCAGGAAACTTAGCACTGTAATCGTGTTTGCACACATGTTTAGACAGACAGACATATACATAGATCGGTAGATGTGCATACATCTAGATAAATAAATACACAGATAGATGCAATCCATCATGTGTTGAAATACATTTTGTCTTTAGGCATACTGTGAAACGGAATCCATCATGTCTTTCAACATACCTGTCTTTGTGCACACTGTCAATGTTTGTTGGCGACTCAGTTCCGTGGACAGAAGGCGCACGGGAACACCTAATGATGTTATCAGTTGGAATCTGCAGCCAGCTGCAAGTCCAAGACAACGTCAAACAAATAAGCCATGTATACTCTGTGTTTTAGGACAAGTTAACATGTAAAAACAGCGAGGTAACTTGAGGTAAACTAAGTGCTACTCACACACACACACACACACACACACGCACGCACGCACACACACTTGCACGCGCGCACACACACACACACACTTGCGCGCGCGCGCACGCAAGCACCCGCCACACACACACACACACACACACACACACACACACACACACACACACACACACACACACATATATATATATATATATATATATTAACGCACTACTTACCATCCAATCCGACTGCAGATACTCGTCAATAGTGCAGGTTCTGTTCCAAACGTGTTGAGTACACTACGTTCGTTCCATCCACGCCGTCGTGAATTGTTGCAGCACAGTTTTGTGTCAGGTGACGTGATGCTGAAGTACATTTGTACTCTACAAGCCACGGCATTTTCCACTGACATTTCAGTGAGAGGTGTTGAGACAATTATTTCTGGCTGAGACCTTACATTAAGTAGGCTGGATGGAACCCACTCTGCACACTACCTTTCATTCCTCCGTCTCCTCCTCTCCTGCCTT
>JADBJO010021222.1:0-29944 GCA_016801955.1 Conus betulinus
ACGTGTTAACAGTGTGTTAACACGCTTAGTACGCTTAACGTGGTTACAGTGTGTTAAACGTAGGGTCAGTCAGCTGACAGCAGCGTGCCGACGGTAGTGGTGAATTGTTAACCTGATTAGTGTGTCATTGTAAAATGTATAGTGTCAGTTTGTGATCAGACAGCGTGTAGTAAAGACGTAGAAGCATTGCTCTGACTTCTGAGTTCACTGAAGCGCGAGAACGAAACAGTGTGTGTGTGGTGTGTGTGTGTGTGTGTGTGTGCGTGTGTGCGTGCGTGCGTGCGTGCGTGTGTGTGTGTGTGCTGTGTGTGTGTGTGTGTGTGTGTGGTGTGTGTGTGTGTGTTTTGATCAAAATAATATCACAGCTTATGAAGTGTGCAGGAAAGGAGGACAGTCCGCAAAGTTGTCATCATTTTTTTTAGAGAGACATAAAGAAACGTAACAAGCACATTAAAAAGGTATCAAGCATAGATCCATGTACACCAAAAAGGTTTTATAAAAGAAAAAAAAATGTTGCATTCTGCAGCTGGACAGTCTGCTGCGGGTTTGATAATTAATTATCGCTGATAATGTATAGAATTGCTGTTCAAGAATTAACACTGTAGACTGGGTACAGAGGGAGGGGGAATATCTATATATATATATATATATATATATAGATATATATATAAAATACATATAGATATATCATTATAACGAGCAGCTAATACAGGTAGGCGCCTATTCTGTATCTGATTGAAAAAAACATTGGATGCAAAGTTGTTCATGAGGCTTCAAAGGTTGTCTGATTATCATAACTCTGGCATTGTGTAACTCGACTTTAAATCTGTTGTGCAGTTGATTTTGGAAATCAAAGGTAAAACATGGCGTACGTTTTCAAAATCTACATTTACAGATATAATTTTTGCCAACATTATGATAAAGTCAAATATTTTGTCTGTTTTATAATGGCGTCCACCCCGAAAAATTACAATATGATCTTAGCATTAAAGATGTTTCTGCAGTTTTTCATTCGTTAAATGTTCGACAGCTTTCCCAGAAAGTTTGTACATGGTTGCATCCCAAAACAAATGTTCGCTTGACTCTCTTTCTTCATTACAAAAGGTGCCGTTCGTCGTATTTGTTATTCTATCAGCATTGAGAATAATGTTCGTACCCAATAGTTCTTAGGACCAGTTCCTGATTTGTAACCATTTGAGTTTGATATCGTTTATGTTGTGGATGTGGAGAAAGACTTTTTTTCCAAAGGGATTCAGAATTTAGCTTTCGTTTTCACTTTGTACAACAGTTTGGTTTCTGTTCATCATAAGTTAAAATGTCATAGTATTGTTGGACTCCTCTGCTTGCCTTGAAATAATATTCACCGCTTTAGGTATATCGAGTATACTATTGGTGGTGGTGTTTAATTCAATCCCAGTTTTATTTATGTAACTTTTTATGGAGGAAATCCATCCATTGTAAGTAACGAAATTTATGTTATAGTCAAGGTTAGTAGTGAATTCTTCATATGTCATTAATTTTCCGTCTTTCTTTTAAGAAATGCATTACTGCATGTTTTCCTTTTTCAATCAGCTTCTTTTGTTTGATCGTGACGTTACCTACTTTCATTTTATCATTGTAAAACACAGGTTCCGACAGTAGTTCATTCAATGTCTGGGGTTCTACACATAAGCAAAGTTCTTTGTAAGCCTTGAAAACATGAGTCCAAAATAAAAATTGAGTTCGTACATACACAAGCAACTGCTGATCCATAAACATTCAGGTTTTTTCAATACATGGATGGGTTTTCCTTATAATAATTCTTCCATTTATGATTAGTCGTGTTAATTTTTTTTCTATCCACGAGATTTTCAAAGTTATAAATGTATTTTCTAATGTCAGGTATGTTTAGACCACCTTCTTTTACCGTTTTGATCGTTGTTGTCCTGCTGATTCTTATCTTTTTTACCATTCCAACACAAAGTGGAGGCAGCATTTTTTTGAAGTTTTTGAATAAAGGGGTCAGGTGGGATCAAGGCAAGAGAATCCAAAGATGTATCAATTTCGACAGGGACTAATGACTTTAAAAACTGCGACTCTTCCCACAGGTGTAATAGTTCTTTGAGTCCAAATTTTGAATAACATTTTGATTTCAGAAAATTTGTCATTATAGTTCATCATTTCAACATTCTTTTAAAGTCTTGTGTAAATCAAATTCCAAGTATTTTAAATTTCGGGGGATTTCCATATCATTTTTAAATGTGGGCAGTATGTCTTTGACATCTTTTGACACCCGAGCCATACAGCTTGCGTTTTCTCACTGTTCATGTGTAAACTGAAGCTCTGCCCAAATGTGTCGAGAATATGAATAGAACTTTCAAAAGAAACTCTATCACATTATTTAATAACTGAGTGTCGTCAGCAAACTGAACTATTTATGGTCCATCTCACCTATTTTTTTTTATTCCTTTTATCAATTTTTTTCCTTTATCATTATAGCTAAAATCTCTACACTGAGTATAAACAAATACGGAGGAATGGGATCTCCTTGCCTCCATCCTTGTTCTATCTCAAACCATGATGCAGTCTGTGCATTACAATAAGTGTTGATTCAATATCCCTATAAAATGTTTTATCCACTGGCATGCATACTTTTCGCCAAAACCAAACGCTTTTAGTACCTTAAACATGAAATTCCAATTTAAGGAATCAAAAGCTTTTTCAAATTCAATGCATAACAACAAACCAGGGAGATTTTGTTTTTAAAGTTTAAATAGTTCATTAAATCGTACATCAGTTAATATTATCTCCCAATGTATCGATGGTGCTATAAAGCTCGTTGATCTTCACTAAAAGAGTAAAGGCAAGACGTCTTTTTAGTCTGTTGGAAATGCATATTTAGAACTTCTCTTGTATACTACATTTAAAAAGAGAGATGGGGCGCCAAATTTTTACATATTCCTTTGGCTTATCGCCTTTTGGGACCATATAATTATCCCTTCTTTTTGCGACGTTGAAAGTTCTCCATCTTGGTAAGCTTCATCAAGGGATCCTTACCACAAGGGGTCCTAACTGTTCCCAAAAAAAAAAAAAAACTTAAAGAATCGGCGCCGAATCCATCTGTTGCCTGGGCTTTTCCGTGCTTCATGTGCTTTTAGGGCTAGGCCTGCTTCCTCTAATGTGATTTTTCCTTCAGTACAGTAATTTTTGTTTTTCATTTTCTGATAATTTGGGTGTTTGTTTTTACAAGATCTCAAGTTATCACGGTCTGAGTTCTTTTTCCTTATGTAGGTTTCTTCATAAAAGATTTAACTTCATTCAGAATAATGTGTTTTGTTCGGTTATTACTTCATCATCTTGGTTCGCGGTTTTTTTTGCGATATGTTTACTATATAATATAATTCCTTTTCGCAAGGTTACAGAAACAGAAATACTTAGATTTTTTTCACCGTCTGCAACCCATCTTGCCTTGGACCCTTAGGAGTACTCTTCCACTTTGCTTATTGTCTGTGTGTCTTAGTTCCTGATTGTGATTGGTTGTTGAAAGTAGTTTCATTTCTGTTTCTGTTTTATTTTCCATCTCTTCTATAGTGATTCTATATCTTCTAAGTAGATTGTTTTTCTTTATCTGTTGTTTACTTCTTTTTTCTAATCGACTAAGCCTATGATTTTTCTCTAATTTTCATCAAAAGGAAATCTAAAATAGTTTGTCTGGAATCTGAATTTGCAGAATTTTACTAATTCGTTATATTGGCTGGTCTTCTTTTGCTGAAAGATCGACTGCATATTAGTTTCGTTTATTTAGAAATTCGACATAAGGTTTAGCTTTAATATAGAAAACACATTAAATTTCCAGAAACTTTTTAACTTTTCACTTTTCCCGAATTTCAAAACACAAAGTAATTATGGGAATGATCAGACCGATAACCTGGTAAAAAATATCAGCATTTTTCGAAAGCAAAAATAAAGATAATATGATAACAGAAAATAGTCTAAATCGGCTTTGTTTTTAGTGGTGTTGGTCTTCACCAGGTATACCTTTACAATCAGGGCTCTCTTTTTCTAATACGTCAGCACCAAGTCCTATTTCTTCAGTCATATTTATCAGTGTTTCTCTGGGCTCTAGGGTTGTTATCTTGTACATAGTTAAAACAGTCAAAGGTTAGGACGACATTCCAGTCGCGAACGTTCCAGTCGCCCACAGCAATGATGTTGTTATTGTGATAAACTCTTTATGGATCTTGTTGAGTTGTGGCCGGGAAAACAAGGGGTCATCTTTATTGGGTCCATACACGTTTCACCAAGAGAAATTCTTTTTCAAATGAAGAAAAAAAGACACCACTATGAAGTGTCCATTTTCATCACGGTGTACGTTTTTTTTTTTTTTTTTTTTTTTTTTTTTTTTTTTGTATCTGACACTCAAAAATTGTTTGAGAATAAAAATAGCTACGCCCCTACAGTTGGATCGAAAGGAACAAAAAAAAAAAAAAAAAATCAAAAAACAACCATTGGTAGCCCCATTTTTTACCGGCAATTTTACTAATTTTCTATTTTTTTTTTTTTAGTAAAGTGGGTGTCTTGCAGACAATAAATAGAGAACTTTTTTGTTTTAGATAGTGGAATACGCACCCCACATTTATGTGGAACCTCACAGTCCCTGGCATTTTAAAAGGAAGCAATTGTTATACTGTCATTGTAAAGGTTTTTAAGAGCAAAGAAAAAAAGTTGTGAACAACACGTACTTGCTTAGGGACCAACGACTAGCATTCCAAAATCTCCACGACAGGGCATGTTTACATATGTGTTGAAGAGGAGTACATAAATATGTAGCAATTCCTTGAAGCAAAACAGTTATAAACAGTTATAAATATATAGTATTCCTTGAAGCGAAACAGTTATATTGTCATGTATACAGACAAACATATGAACTCAGCATATACCATCTATGCCTGGTAACATACAAAAGGTAAAAAAATAAAAGAAAATCCCTTACAAAAAAAAAGTCGAAAGGATAGAAAGAAAATGCAAATCCTGACGAAAAACAAATATGAAAGCAATCGAACACTAAATAACACAAAACCATACCAACAGGACATATGTAGTATGATGACGGTTACGAATAGAAAATATTTAAAAAGTAGATGGGAATTAAAAAAAAAAATGTTTGACCAACGCAGGCAAGCAGAAGGCACGTAGAGAGAAGAAGAAGAAGAAGAAGAACAAGAACAAGAACAAGAAGAAGATGAGGAGGAGGAGGAGGAGGAGAAAAGCGTGATACTCAACATGTAAAGGCGATAGAGTATCATAGAGAAGAAAGAAAAACCTTGACAATAAAAAAAAAAAATACTATTACTAATAAATGGAAGGTTCGTTTACTCCTCTTGGGGGCAACCTATTGACAACAAAAGTCTGCATAAAGGTGATGTCAGCCTGTGCGCTCGCGAGTGCCTACATCCGCACGGGTGTGCGGCGAGCGCGCGTGCGCACGCGCGTGCGCCCGTCCGTGCGAAAACAAAACATGGGGCGGTTTTGGATGTGGATGGCATGTGGAATAGCACTCACCCGGGCACGCGTATCTATGGAGTTCAATGTAATGTACATACTACTCAGCTGATACGCCTAAAAAAATGTCCTGTTCAAACTCCTGCTTTGTCACGCACGAAGTGTGGAGCAAGGGGGGATTGGGTAGAGGTGGGGGAGGATCATGCACCTGTAACGTGTTCTTTCTTCACTCTCTCTCCCCCGCCCCCTCTGTTCTCGTCCCTTTGTTCTTAAAATGAAGAAGAATACTGTGGAAAAACAAAACAAAAAAACAAAAAAAAACCTGCAAGCTTGGGCCGATGGAATCGGCGATAGAAGAGGAGTGAAGTGGAAGTGGAAGGGTGGGGAGGGGGGGTGGGGGGGGCACGCAGGGAAGGGGCGGGGAAAACCGAAAAGCATAAGAGAGAAAAAGAAAAAAAGGTGGGGTCAAAAATGAACTTGTCGGTGGGAATAGGTTATCCCTTTTCCAAAAGAATTCAAGGGTGATGAAAATAAAATTAAACCTTTAACTTCATGATCACCTCTTTATTTTCACTCTATATAGCTTACAGACGCGGCGTCGTCAAAACTATATATTTGGCTCCTGCCACAACAGAAATCAGACAAACAGAAAATTTTGAAAATCACTATGACCCATAATAGTTTTAAAGATAACAATTAGAAATACAAACAAAATCCTTCTTCTGGTAGCGTGGGGACGATCAAAATCCCCCATCTACATCATTTTCACAGGGCATATATCAACATCACCCATGACTTAGCCGCTTCAAAGCTGGACATGTACTGGGTGTGCGTGTCATATCACATAACACAAAAGACGCTCATGACATGGCAATAAATTGTTCATCGCGCATACATGATCAATGACAAGGCACATCATATCTGTTGGGCTATAAAGAAAAAAAATCATAATGCCCCTAAAATCCATCTGTTGGCAATAAAGAAAACTCATAATGCCCTCTACAGTATAGTTATCTTGTTATCTGGAAAGAGAGAGGCATAGGCGGGGGGGGGGGGTGGGGGGGGTGGCGGTGTGGTGTGGAGGGGGGGGGGGGGGGGGGCGGGGAAGGGAGAGTATTTGGGGGGCGGGGTGGGGATTGCGCGCGTCTGCGTTACCGTGCGCGCGCGCGCGCGCGGTGAATAGTTGGCCCGACCCTTTTTCTAACAGAACAACTTTCCACGTTATCAATCATCTGTCCACACCCAACTGTCTATATATCAATCATTCGTTTACATCAACTTATCCAAATTATCATATCATCTGGCAACATCAACGTGTCCACGTTATCAATCATCGATCCACATCCAGCTTTCCACACTATAACTCATCGGCTCACATCAATTATCCGACAATAGCAATCATCTGTCCAATCAACTTTCCACATCATCAATTCATCTGTCCACATCAACTTTCCACAGTATATCAACCCAATCGTCCACATGCAAACGTTCCACAATATCAACCATCTGTCCACTCCCAATCAACACTTTTCACATTATCCACTCATGTCTGTCCACATCAACTTTTCACATTATAGCAATCATCGGGTCCACAATCACTGTTCCACCATTATCAACCATCTGTCACCACATCAACGTTTTCACATTATCAGTCATCTGTCCAACAATCAACTTTCCACGTTAAATCAATCATCTGTCCACATCAAATTTCCACATTATCAATCATCTGTCCACATCAACTTGACTTCCGCTCACCGATGTGTTGACGCGACGGTCTCCGTGTGCTCGCGGGCGCTCCGCCGTTCGACACTTATCTCCGAGTCTGAATTGTACCTTCAAAGTTCTGTACCTCAGTGATGTTGTGATTTATGTGAGAAAAAAAAAAAAAAAAAAAAAGGCGACTCCTTTTGTGATAAACGCTTTTGACCTTGTATTTCATCTGGGAAATGAAGCACCTGTGGGATATGTAGTGTACAATTCCGTGTGGCACAATGGACTGACGCGGTGTGTTAGTGGTGAGTGTGAGCGACTCCGCTGGCGCTGCAGTGCCTCTTCTTTCTATTCTGTTTCCAGTATGAACAATGGTGAAAGGTTTCAGAAAAGGACATCTAATTTTCTTTCAAGATTTGGGTTCAATGGCAGGAAAGGTTTTCTCGAAAATGACTTCGAATATCTTAGGTGCATTTGGGGGGGCAAAAGTCAAGACAGCAAAAGAACTGGAAAAGAGAAACAGAGACAGGTGTTAGACAGCAGTGTGGATTGACAGACAATCAGTTTTCACTGTGCGAACTCAAACGGCATTGACCAAACTGTCCTCAAACTCGATCAGTTTTTCTTATACGAGAATAGATGGAGAAGACTCAGATCTTCCCCATTCATAGAAATCCCCCCCCAGAGAGCACCGCCCCCCCATTGCAAATGAAAAGGACAAACCACCCAACAAAAGAGTTTGGTATACCAGTTTAAACTAGAACAGAAAACTCGACCCCAAAGCTCCCCCCCCCAGACCCCCACCACCCCCCCCCCCCCCCCCCACCCGACCGAACAAACATGACCGTTCGTGGAATGTGCGAGTAAAGGCATCAGAGGCCGAAGAAAGTGGTGATGAACAGGGTACGAGAAAGTGGAGTGTGAAATCGTAATGTTGATGCCCCCGTAACCTTGTCCCGCGCAAGCAGAGTAGAGATAGCCCACCGGTCGGGGGGGATGACCCACGGAAGGTGGGAGAACCAACGGCCCCAATTCCTCCGTTTGTGTGTTTTTTTCTCCCTCCCCAAGGAGGGGGTGTTGACGTGCCCCGGAGGAACTCAAAACAGGACCGTAATAATTGCACCTGACTCAAACTGATTATAAACTGTTACCCCCAGCAAGTGCGCATTCTGCAAACGATTGGCCGCATTGGTCATCAAAAAGGTAAAAATATTAACAAAACATGAAAAATGGAAAAACATTTTAAGATGACACACAGATGGACATTGACTCCCTTTTCAAGAGAGAAAATGGCTTGCCCCCCCCCCCCTTATAGTGGCGAGTCAATTTGGTGTAAAACTATTGTGTTTGAGCGGGGTTGGGGACCCCGGGGACAGTGGGGAGGTGGGAAGGGCGGGGGAAGTGAGGAGGGCGGGGTCCAATAGTCTTTTGCTTTTATAAACATGTACTTCGTCGCCCTAACCCCCCGTCTAGTCTCTTTTCCCCATCCGTCCCATCCGTCTTTTTCCCCTCGTCCTCACTTTCCCTTTCCTTTTTCGTCGTCTCTAGAACAACATTTACGGGTTAAAGTACGATATATATTGTGGTGCGTATCAGCGCGCGCGTGCGCGGCGTGTGTGTGTATGTGTGTGTGTGTGTTGTGCGTGTGAGTGCGTCGCGCGAGCGCGCTGCGCGTGCGCGTATGCGTGCGTGTGTGTGTGTGTTTGTGTTGTGTGTGGTGTGTGTGTGCGGCCATATATACTATCCAAATTATGTTCTTTTGGATATAATCTCGTTTTATTGTTATGATTGGAGGTGGGGATGGTTGGTATTCATTTGCGATGATAGCGCTTGCTTACAAACGATCAGAAGCTGGACTGTGGTGTGTTCAGTCTCCTTTTTACTTTTCTTTTTTTTTCTTTTCCTTTTTTTTTTCTTTCCGTAACGTTCGTATACTTTCACTACCCGAAGGTGGTTTGAACGACGGATGTATGGTGTCACTACATCTATACTTAAGGGAAAAATGTAACCGTTAATCTACACACATACTAGGGCGCGGCGCTGGCCCAGCTTTCATTTCTCCAAAATAAAAAGATGATAAATCCGACAGGATATTTCATTCTGCCCCTGCTTCATCCCTTCGCTTCCCCCCCTTCCCCCCCCCCCCCCCCCCCCCCCCCTCCGGCTTCCCCCTTGGTTTGTTTGTTCCACCCCGCCCGCCCCCACCCCCGGAGAGAGCCACCAGCCTCGGACTCTCCCCCTATCCCCCCCCGCTCCCCCCTGCCCTGCAGTGAGAGATATACAGCTCTTAAACCCGTGCCATTTAAAGATTTACTTACTGGGTGAGGAACAATAGAGGACAAAAGACTACCCCACCACGTTCCAAACACACCACACCAACAGATCCTTTGGTTTGTCCTTGGTTGGTGGGCTGCTGCTTAGTGGGTGAGAGAGATTGAGTCCGTGGTATTGATGGGTCCAGTGGATTGAGTTTGAAGTCTTAAGAGAATGTTGAGTGAAGTGATAAGGGTGGTGCACAGACGATTGATAATGTGGAAAGTTGATGTGGACAGATGATTGATAATGTGGAAAGTTGATGTGGACAGATGATGATAATGTGGAAAGTCGATGTGGACAGATGATTGATAATGTGCTTTTGTGTTTTGCTGGCTTGTGATTTTTTTTTTGTGTTGGTGGCGCGCGCGCGCGCGGTGATGTGTGGTTGAGAGTAGATTGGGAGTATTAAGGCTTGCCTTTATAACGTTTACATCCCATTATTTAATACTGGATATATATATATATCATATATATCGATATTATATATATGAGAGAGAGAGAGAGAGAGAGGGGGGAGCGGAGAGGAGAGAGAGAGAGAGATGCATACCATGACATGGACAGACATCAGTATTTTTCGGTGCTGGTGGCCAGATGGATACAATTCTGTAAGGAACATCCAGTGAATATTAGAGTTGAGGGTTGTTTGGAGATGTCATCAGTACAAAAAACCTAAAAACAAAAAACAAACAAACAAAAAAAAACACACTCACTGAAAAAGGTCCAGTGCCAAAACGTTGAGCGAAGGGGGAAATCATCTGCTTGCTCACTTGTCTCTGTGTGATCGTCTGTGTGTGTGTGTGTAAAAGTTCTAAAAATCGCGCCGACATGGATCGAAAGACTGGCAAGTCCGAAAAACCAGCGAGGGTTTACACCACATGGGGACCAGGATTGTGTCCCCCTTTCTCAAACACCATAGTCACCTCATCTCGTGGCGGTTCGGTTCTTGTTTTGTGCGTCGTCGTTAGATCATCAGGCTTAAGGGCTGAGTAGATGTGGTGCTTGCAGCATGTGTTCAAGGTTTTAAATCATTATAGCCAGACCGACCATACAGAGCCTTTTTCAGGAGAATCAAGGTTCAGACGAGACGAGGAACGAAAACGCCTCATAGAGACGTTAAAAAAAAAGGGAAAACAGACAAAAGAATTGGAAACAAAAAATCAACAAAGAAGGGTAAAGGTGGCATATGAAATGGTAGACTATGTCGGCAGATATAAAATCAAGCTGTGCTGATAGCAACACGGCCTTCCCACTCTATCGATTCCTTTGTTGTTCTTTTTCTTTTTTTTGTGTTTGTTGTTTTCTTTTTCGTGTTTTGTTTTGTTAAAAACGGTTCAAAGGTTATGCGAAAACTGTGCTTTAATGTCACACAAAGTTTTTTCCAAACGCCACATGGTCAAATCCACACGCGTTGGGAATGGACAGCTAGCGCCAAGTCTGTACTATGTGTTTCATCTTCACTACCTACTGTGTGGACGCCTCTAGGCCAGACGTGGCTGTATGTATATATTGTGTGTGAACACACACACGCGCGAGCGGGAAGGTGCGCGCGCGCGCGCGCACACACACACCACACAGTGGGAACACACACCACACACACACACACACACACACACCATGTGCGCACGTGTGTGGCTTCTTCCTTTCTTTGTTTTTTTAAATGTTTTTTACACAAAAGATAGTAGTCTCTCTCTCTCTCTCTCTCTCTCTTCTCTCTCTCCTCTCTCTCTCTCTCTCTCTCTCTATCTCACTCTTTCATTTCTCTCTCTCTCTCAACGTTTGATATTCTTATTTTTCCATTTTTTACATGTTGCAAAGCTCGCTCGAGAGTTTCGGAGACAGACAATCGCAAATCATCAGCTGACAATTCAATAATGTTTTACGATCAACCGGTGAGTAGAATTGACAGGGGTACGCGTGCGCGCGCGCGCGCGAGATGTGTGTGTGTGTGTGTGTGCGCGGGCGCGTGTGTGTGTGTGTGTGTGTGTGCGTGTGTTGTGTGTGTGTTGTGTCTGTGTGTCTGTGTGTGTGAGCTGTGAGTGTGGTGTGTGTGTGTGTGTGTGTGTGTGTGTGTGTGTGTGTGTGGTGTGTGTGTGTGTGGTGGTTGTGTGTGGGGTGTGTGTGTGTGTGGTGCTGTTTCACTTTGAGTGATATTAGGACGTGAATGAAAGAAGAGAGTGCCTGACTGACTGAATGATTAGATGAATAAGCCTATGTGTTGTGTAAGCATGAATGTAGGCCTTTGTATGTGAGTGTGTGCGTGTATGTATCTGTATATGTGTCTAAACTGAACATTTAACAGATCAATCATCTTAAATACAACAGTTAGTGGGAAAAAAATTAACATATAGCAAGAAAACAAAATCCATTCACTATCTTAGACACAATGAAATAGCTCAAAAACTATCTAAATAAAAAACCCAATCGGACTATGTATTAAGTATTCAGCAATTTCGATCATCAAAGAAATGATTCGAAAAGTAGATCTTGCAAGTTTTTTTCAGAAAAAGTAGTGGATCGCAAAGATGTTGGTAAGAATGTAGTCAACTTGTGACAATTGAACAGACAAATATGGTTCAGTGTTATCTCTTTACAACAAATACAGTTAGTATTGCTTTACTTAACTTTGTTTTTTGAAAGCATTTAGCTTTAATCGAATTATAAGGGAAGATATTTGTTGGAATAATAAACTGGGAAGATCAGTCGTCGTTTTTCTTAATACAAGGTCTAATGGAAAAGCTTCCCATTGGTTGGATGAAATCTCGGTAGGCGTATCAACATTTGTTTGAGCTCTCTTCCGTGCAGTCGATTCAAGGGTACGATAGCATTCCACTACTGACGGTTTTATTTTTTAACTCAGAAAATGACCCTGCTGCTTTTAGCCCCTTTTTCGCAGCCCTATCAGCCAGTTCATTTCCAAGTTATACCAGTATGCGAAGGAATCCAGCAAAATTCTATAAAAAATGTCTTTAGATGCCAGACAGTATAAAAGATATTTTAATTTCAAACACAAGGTCGGGGGGACGGGTCGAAATATTGGAGGAGTCAAGGGCAAGTAGGACTGATTTTGAAATCTACAAAGAAAAAAACTACCTGAGCGATGTTAATGGGAAGAAGATCTGTTAGATCTGTGAAGCTGGCGAAGCCTCCAATAGAAGCCAGGCACATAGTCCACAGACTGGCACACACAACCAATCCTCTCCGTTCTGCCACTGTTGAGCATCTTGGCAACGCTTTTTTTTTTCTCCGTTAAAACAAACCCTAAACAGACTCTCATGTCAAAGCTAGAAAAATATTCCTGAGCATGACCATGACCAATGGTTTTACAACCAAACCTTTGATTATGTTCCGCAGCCAGAGTTTATGTGAGTTGGCGCAAGGCTTGTCTGTGGGCAGTGTACGTTCTACATTCAGGCTCGGTTCTATGTCAGGCCGATGGTGCTCTATGGTCATGTATTGTTCTATGTGCGACGATCGGATGCACGACAGCTAGAGTGGAAAATCCTTTTTATATATTATACTCCGGGGACTGCACGTTATCGCTGGCGGAAGGTGAGGTGTGATTAAAAAAAAAAGTGAAAGAGGGTGGAAAGGGGGAAAAAAGGGATGGACGGAATCTTACCATATACAATCACCAACGGATTTATCACTCGAATTGTTTACAATTTTTTCTCTTCTCGCAACACACAATCATGCACGTGCGCGCGTGCGCGCGCACACACACACACACACACACACACACACACACACAACACACACACACACACACACACAAACAAAAAAACACCCACCCAGGTATGCATACACAAGCGCGCGCGCGCACACACACACACACACGCACACACACACACACACACACACACACACACACACACATACACCACTTAACCCAGGTATGCACAGACAAGCACACACACACACACACACACAACACCCACACTCACACACACACACACACACACACACACACACGCGATCCGCGCATGCATGCATGCACGCGAAAAACGCAACGGTCGAACTCCACACACCACACACGCACGCACGCAACGCACAACGCACACACACGCACAACACACAACAGCACACACACACACACACACACACACACACACACACACACACATCTATCGCGATTCAGCCCTGATATGTCCACTTTGCGGTCGGCTGGGGCTATAAGCAACATTATCTATCTATTCGCGATTCAGTCTGTCTTCGTTAACACACACACACACACACACACACACACACACACACCCACACACACACACACACACACACACACACGCACGCACACATGCAACACACAAACACGCACGCACACACATATACACTACTCACACCGCTCGTCACTACACACACACACACACACCACACACACACACACACACACACACACACACACACACACACACGTATACATAAACTATATCTATTTGTATACATACATACATACATGCAATCATATATATATTATATAGTATATATATTATATATATATATATACATGTAATATATAGATATATATATATATACACACACACACACACATACATCACGCACAGATTGTATATACACTTACTTGGGACAGTGACATCTCCATCAGTCACATGATCAGCACTGTAACAGACTGAAACCTGTAAGGAAGGACAGTGACATCTCAGTTCACATGATCAGCACTGTACAGACTGAAACCTGTAGAAGAAGGACAGTGACATCTCCATCAGTCACATGATCAGCACCTGTACAGACTGAAACCTGTAAGGAAGAAGGACAGTGACATCTCCATCAGTCACCTGATGATCAGCACACTGTACAGACTGAAACCTGTAAGGAAGGACAGTGACATCTCCATCATCAGTCACATGATCAGCACTGTACAGACTGAAACCTGTAAGGAAGGACAGTGACATCTCCATCAGTCACATGATCAGCACTGTACAGACTGAAACCTGTATAAGGAAGGACAGTGACATCTCCATCAGTCACATGATCAGCACTGTACAGACTGAAAGACCTGTAAACCTTAAGGACAGTGACATCTCCATCAGTCACATGATCAGCACTGTACAGACTGAAACCAATTAAGGACAGTGACATCTCCATCAGTCACATGATCAGCACTGTACAGACTGAAACCTGTAAGGAAGGACAATGACATCTCCATCAGTCACATGATCAGCACTGTACAGACTGAAACCTGTAAGGAGGACAATGACATCTCCATCAGTCATATGATCAGCACTGTACAGACTGAAACCTTAAGGACAGTGACATCTCCATCAATCACAAGATCAGGCTGATGCGTTCAATCCATCTTCTGAGGCTGCACGTGAGATATTGATTTTTTTTTTTTTAATAATTCCCAACGAGTAAATGTGGAGGAAGTGGGGCTGGATTGGACACACTCTCAGGAAGCCAGCATCCAGCGCCACACACCAAGCCCTGACATGGAACCCGCAGGGGGAAAAGGAAGAGAGGCCGACCTCGCAGCAGCAGCTGGAGGCGAGACACTGAGCAGAGATGAAGAGGGCAGGGACCTACTGGACAGGGCATTCAGCGAGCAACCCAGAACCGAGTGCGATGGCGGAGTGTTGTCGATGGCCTATGTTCACCCTTGATATGAACCTAAGTAAGTAAGTAACGTGGAAATGTGGTTAAAGAATATCACAAGAGACAAGTGAAACAGCAGACACACTCTTCATCTCACCAATGAGAGCAGGTGCGACATACAGTGAAACAGCAGACACGCTCTTCATCTCACCAATGAGCAGGTGCGACATACAGTGAAACAGCAGACACACTCTTCATCTCACCAAAGAGCAGGTGCGACATACAATGAAGTGGCACAATGGACCATACAGAGATCTGCTGATATCAATCAGGAGTAAACCACATTATGTCCATGGTGAAACGATCTTCGAATGATGTGGTAACTTCTTCCCGGATGATAAGATAGAAAGCCAGGTTGAAGTCTCATTTGTTTTCGTTTCCCTTGTACAGGGTGACTTAGGTTTAAGGCAAGTAAAGCCAAGAGCTGGTAAAGTCTGTTATTGTTACCAAGGACGTTGAAACCTCAACGAGAGTTTACATTTTGAGTTGCTTTATTGAAATACTTTGTGAAGGAACAACTTCATTTTAAAAAGAAAGCTTCTTGCAAATGGAGCTGATGCCACACTGGCTTGTAGTGGATTGTGGAGCGCACTCGTGGCCTCTGGCCATTTTTTGTCCGATTATTCTTCACAGATGTATAGAATAATTTCTGTTGGAAAGCTTTTTTTTTGTTGTTTCAAACCTGTTCCAGGAGCAGTAGACTTTGATTGCTCCGGGCTCGAGGGAACAACAGAGTAATTAATTAAATGATATGGGTTTACTATGTAAATGTGCAAACTAGTTTGTTCCTTGCATGGCAGTTGTGTGATCGTGTTGTTTCCCGAGACTGAACAAACGAAGTGTGAAAGTATAAAGTTAAGTATTGTTGTGCTATAAACTGGTGTCTTTTGTTTTGTGTGAGAAAAAAAAAGTGTAATTTAAAAACGGAAGGAACGTTCTCTTTTAGTTTTGCGAGCAGTGTGTTCATGGTTTAAAGACCACACATTTTCTCGTTACTGAAACATAAGGACGATGATTAGATACATCGAAAAGATTAAGCAATACAACTAAACAATGTTTTTGTCATCGGGGGGAAAAAATGACCAAACAACTAAGGAACTTAGAAAATGTGAGAGAATTAGGGTGCTTATGATGCTCTGGGCGCTAAGTAGCTATTTTTTTTGATTCTCATTAAATATAAGAGCAAATAACAAAGTGAAATTCTGTACGTAAATCACTGGAATCACATTTGTTGCTTTTTTTCTGTGTGTTGCCCGTTAATACCAGCTGAACGTCCACTCTGGATCCGCAGTCTGTGGTTCAAAGAGTTCTGTATTTTAAAAAACAAAGCAGTGGATAATTTTATAGGCAAAATAGACAGAAATTCTTCCAACTAAAACTTTAAAAACATTCTGTTTTTTTTATGAAAGTTTCATCCTGCCTTACTTGTCTTACTTCAGCAAACCACTTAGAATAAGAGATAATGGAGTTTTTTTTTCAATGGTATAAAGCCGGAAAATGTTAAGCAACAGAACATGTAAAATCAAGAATATGCAAAATAAGATAATTTGTACAGAGAGAAAAAAAAACAACATCTCAATATACTATTTCCTAGGCCAAATTTGTTCTCTCCTATCGATCGTTTCCATAAGATGTGTGTGGATAGAACTATTGTACTGATGAATAAGTGAAGACTGCCAAGATCATGATGAATGTACTTAACAATCATACCACGTGTTTTCAGTTCCAAGCGTGGCAGCTCAGCAGACTAGAAAGTTGTGGCTTCGAATTGTGATTAGAGGCAGCCATTTTTTCGAATGTTTCTGGCCCAGTTAGCTAGCTTTCCCAGAGCTACGTGTGCAGCAGGCTCAAATGAAAAGACCAGAACCACACAGAACATATCCACCACCATGGTTTGCCAACCTGCAGGTGTCTGTATCTTGGGGTCTGATTGACAGCAGAAGAGACATTTTTCAAAGAGAGTGTGGTAGAACAAACTAAAACTAGTGGAGAGCGTGGCAGCAGAGATTTCCTCAGAAGAGAAGCCCCCCTTCAAGCAAGTTTTCGGCCCTTATCTCCTGACACTCTAAGGGGTGGTTGGGCCACACCCGGTTCATAACTCCGGATGTCCCCTCTGCTGCCCCCCTTTTTTTCCCATCTTGGGACGAGCCATGGCTGGGATTCGAACCCATGACCCTCTGGACATGCTCATTTTTCCCACTTAATGACTCGCGCACTAACCACTGAGCGACTGGGACACCTGATTTTGTAGAAAGTTAAGCCTTATGAAGTTCACTTTTTGTTCCTCCTTGACCAGATCCAGCTTGAACACCTCTCTGCCGCTTCTGGCCATTGCTTTCAGGGCTCTGTTTTTTTTTTCCTCCCTGCAACGTTCCTACAACCCCCCAAGCTCCAATTTCTGCAGTGAGGACTTTGACCTGATAGCCTTCTCTCCTCAGGCTGTTTGCCAGATCAGCATACTTTTCAGTCTTGTAGATTTGAGCTGCCTCCATTCTGTTTCTCATATGGCACCGTGAGCTCGATCATGATCAGCTGCTTGGTTGACTGAGAATGGACTACTATGTCTGGTCTCATGCCACTCTTGCTGATGATCTCTGGGTGACTCTTCCATTCTGGGAGGTCTGCAGTGCACTCCCAGTCATCTGCCCCCGTCCAGCAGACTCTGCCTGCATGTTCCGAGTGGCACTGTGTTCTTGGCCATGATTCGCTGCCTCCTGCCGTGAAGAATGTTGCGGGTGCTTTTGGAGTCCTGATTTTCCCTTTTGTGTGTTGGTACTAGCCCAGACTACTTGTACAATCTCTTTGAGCACTTGGTTGTGCCTCCATGTGTACCTTCCTTGAGCCAGGGCTACTTTACATGAGCTTAGGACATGCTCCACTGTTTTTTTTCCATGGCAGAGGGGGCATGAAGGATCGTCTGTTTTTCCCCACTTCACCAGGTTTGCATTTGAGGGCAGAAGGTCATATGCAGATCTGAGAATGAAGCTGATCCTGAGAGGGCCATGTGCCAAATGTCATTCCAAGTGAGACTTCTTTGGAGTGCATTCTCCCACGTTGTCCATTGCCCTTGCTGGCTCTGCTGGACTGCTTTTTGGGTCTTTTTTTTTTTTGGTCTTCTCTTCTTTTTTCTCATCTCCTGAATCATCATGTCTCTTTTGGCTTTTTTCCTTTGGCCTTTGACCACCATTCAGTTTTGGTCACCCCCAGTCCTTGTCTGTTGGTCTGTGTGTGTCCTGTTATTTTTCTCTGATCTTGAGACTTTCTTTTGCAGAATCCATCGCCTCTTGAACTTCCATTTTCTGCCTGTCTTCAGCTGGGGCTTGATTGCTTCTACCCACCTTGTCTCCTGAGTCCTCCAGCATGCTTTGAAGTCTGATCTTCCCTGCTTTGTATTCCTCCAGGATGGATTTCAGTGGTAGTTTCAGCTTTGCTTGGCGACAGTACAGCGCTATGTCAGTCAGACAGGGTGGGACACCAAGCCATTTCCTTGTGAACTTGTTGATTTTGGATTCCATTGCCTCCACTATGCTGGTGCAGATGTCGTATCATCAGAGGCATATAGGAGCTTTGGTATCAGCATGAACTGCAGACACACCAGACCTTGTATTTGCCAGGGAGCCCACACTGGTCAATGGTCTCCAAGCCTTCTTCCTTTTCCGACATCTGTTTGGTTTCTTTTGCTCTTTGTGTTCGTGTGTCTTTTTCAGCGTATCATCATACCATCTTCCAAGGCTCTTGACTGGCTCTTCTGTGACTGTTGGAATGGCCTGGTTGGCAACACACTGAAGACCACAGATCGGGCCGCTTTTTTTTCCTTTCCTCAGTGAGAGACTCCGTGATTTCTTTGGCTTGAACTTCATTCTGGATGAGGCAACTATGTCGTCCAGCCTCTCCAGCACATGACGTGTCTCCTCGTCTTCTCTGATGAAATCACTGTAGTGTCATCCATGAAGGCCTTAGAGAGGGGGGCATCTTGTATCCATCGCCAAGGTCTGTTTTGTCTTGCGTTGCTTGTTGCTGCTTTCAAGATGACTTCCATTGCCAACACGAACAGTATTGGGGAATTGCACAGCCCATTGCAAATGCCACTTCCAAGTTGATCCAATCTGTTGTGTACTCCTTGGTAGAGAAACGCGCATTGAGAAGCCATTGAAGTACTTCTTGAGCATGTCGCGGATGTTCTTTGGCACATGGTACATCTATCTCAAGAGCCAACTGTATCATCTCATGGGGTACAGATCCATATGCGTTTTTGCCAGATCAAGCCACACTAACTACGTCCCAGGTCTCTCTTTTTTCTGTTTTTTTGCTCTTTGCTCTTTGGATTGCGTCCCCAGATCATTGTGGCGTGTTCTACACAGCCAGCCACACCTGGGATGCCACCCTTTCTGGACTGACACATCCAAGTACTTTTTTCCATGAGGTACTTGGTCAGCCTTGCTGCCATGACAGAGAAGAAAGATTTTTCCCTTCGACGTTCAGTTAGTGATATTGGCCTGAAACTGGCTGATGTCACTTGAGTTTTTTGCTCTTTTGGGGATAGACTCACACTATCTGCCCTCATCCACTAGGCCGCTGATCTTCTGATTTCTCCAAGCTGATCGCGCAGCAGCCTGTGGAGCCACTCCAGCACCTTGGGGACATTTCTTGTACATCTGGTAAGGTATTCCGTTTTGGCCCTGTGATGGATTTGGCTCTGGCTTTGTGTTCCGAGACCCCTTCTTGATTTTCATTTTTTTCCGCCAACGTTGGAGGCTTGTCATTGAAACTGTCCCTTGGGGTTGGTTGGCCACACCAGACCTTTGAATGTCGAGTGGTGCTTTGCTCTGTGTGATTCAGCGTATGTTTTTTCCTCAGATGCTGCTCAGGAGGAAGAACTCCTTTGTCCACACTTAGTGGTCCCAGAGATTTTGGCTGCTCAAACAGAGTTTTTTGGCAAACTGGAAGAGGGTCTCTGAAGAAGCGCTCTTGTGTCTTCTTCTTCTTCTTTTTTGCTCTTCCTCTTCCTCGCAGATTCCTCGCTTTGCTGAGGGCGGCTGTGTTTTTTGCTTTCAGGTCTTTCCAGAGTTTTTTCCAAGCTTGTTTTTTTCAGCTGGCAGTGCGGTCTCATTTGTTTCTTGAGGTTTTTTTCTTTTGGACCCTGATCTTGTCCATCTCTTCTTGGCGTCTGGATTTCTTTGGGAGGTGTTTTCTCTTTGGGTAGTTTTGCTCCATAGGCGTCTCTACATGTGGCATACACAATGTCCCCATATGTTGGCTAGTTTTGTGTTCCAGGGTGCTTTCCCCTATCAGTGCATTTTGGACGATTTTTTTTGCATCCAGTTTCCCCTCCCAATCTCAGTCTCATTTGCTCGTGGCAGGGTGAATTTTTCAGGCGCCTGGCATCGAGGGCCTGTGCAAATTCAAAATTCCTCATCCGAACCAACAGCGTGGATATCCTTGGCACTGTGGGTTTAAAAAAAATCCTGGCCTTGGTCTTCCGACGTCTTATCTGCTGATGCCGAGCGGCTGCTGCTCGTTCAGATGAGTCTCCCACACATCCCATCTTTGTTCTGTGTGATCTTCATGCCCATGGATGGTAGCGAAACGCTTTCCGCAGACACATAGATATTCCATTTGGTCCATGTTCATAAGTCCATTTGGGGATTTGCAGTCGTGATTGGTTGGAGCACCGATGGATTCATCATTCTCTCTCCCCCCTTTCGGTGAATCCTGGGAGCATCTTTAGTGTAGACAGAGTGTGTAGTAGTAGCCCCTGTCAGACCCAGGATGGACAGCGTCATCTTTATCATCCTCATTGCTCATTGTTCAGAAGCGCCCTCCGTTGCCCTCAGTCTTCGCCCCCTGCACTCGCCTTTCTCTCGCGGGACCTGGGGTTTCGATTTCCCTCTACATGCTGTTGATGAGGTGTCAGGAATTGTGTGCCCAAGTCTCTGGTGGTTTCGTTTGTTTATTTGTGTGGGGAGTTGTGTTTAAGGGTAACATGGGTCGCGCTTGTGTAGGCCACTGAAAAAAAAACCGGAAGGATGTCAGGAGCTCAGGGAGATTTGTTGCCTGTAGGATGGCAGCAGAGCTCAGGGGATTTTGTTACCTGTAGGATAGGTCACTGAAAAAAAGGAAGGATGTGTTAGGACTCAGGGAGATTTGCTACCTGTAGGATAGGTCACTGAAGCAGAGCTCAGGGAGATTTGTTACCTGTAGGATAGGTCACTGAAGCAGAGCTCAGGGGAGATGTGTTACCTTGTAGGACAGGTCACTGAAGCAGAGAGAAGAAGAGACAGGACGATGGCGCCATGGACACAGTGGGTGGCTTGGCTAGAAGGCCTCCAGGGGGACCCATGGTCGAGAAACAGTCGGTAAAAATCATGATGACGAAAATGAAAAGTGATAAAAAAAAGGAAGACTGATATTCTTCAGATCAAGATTAATGATGATGATTAATATACTTCCCCTCCTCGTTCAGGAACTTTCTCACACCTCCCTGGCTAGAGTAGGACTATAGTCTTTTTCGTTGAGAGGGGGGCACAGGTACAGTTTTGTGGTTTTTTGTAAGTCAGGGAGAGGTCACAGAGACTGGAAACAGAGGAAGAATTATCATGGGTCTGTGAGGAAACTTTGTTTATTGGAAACGAATGTGTGTTGTGTGTGCGTGTGTGTGTGTTGCGTGTGTGTGTGTGTGTGTGTGTGTTGTGTGTGTGTGTGTGTGGTGTGTGTGTGTGGTGTTTTTGGTGTGTGTGTGTGTGTGTGTGTGAATGCAAACTTTGAAAAAAGAAAAAAGTTTCCTTTACTCCTTGAGGCCTGTTGACGTATCTGATTGAAAAAAATTATCATGTCTAATTAATTGTATGAACAAAGTGAAAAGAATTTATACTTAAACAGTATAAAACGTGTCCGTGTTTTAATTTAAAGGGGGGAACTCTCTTCTGTTCTGTCTGGCTGGTCGTTTGTTCGATATTAAATGAACAAGAGTCCTGACTGAGTCTGACTGACAGTGGTGACTCCGACGTGATTTGAACATGCAGCAGAGAGCCTTCTGCTCATCATGAAAGTGTCACATGATGCATATATGCAGACAGTTTGGCTAAGTGTCAGATCAGATGTCGTTAACTATTGTCTCTCTCGTGACATTTGTCAGACAACTCTTTCGAGGGGTTAGAATACCTTGCGCTCCCCTTGAAAAAAGTATGTAGTCAGTGAACCGTTTCAAAGAATAGCCATTGATATTTTTGGGTTTTTCCCCCCCCCCCCACACACACACACCTTAACCCCACCCCTCCCCACCCCACTTGATCCTCTGGTCACAAATATGCATTCACCTTTGTTTGATGTGGCAACTCTTTACCCCCCCCCCCCCTCCCCCCCAGTCATACCTGTGAAAAAAGTTGACACAGTCACAGTTGCTGAAGCACTCTTTTCAGTCTTCTGCCACATGGGATGGCCATCCAAGATCCTTTTGGATGAAGGTACGCAAGTTGTCGTCTGACCTTGTGGCAGAGGTATACAGACTGTTGTCAGTCAAGTCCCTTACCGCCGCCCCCTGTCATCCCCAGTCCAATGGAATGAGGGAACGTTTTAATGGCACTCTAAGAGTATATTCCTGCTCTGTTCTTTGCTCACATAGAGTTGCCGTGTTCAGTTTTCGGATTTTTTTTTTTTTCATGTATTTTAAAGAATTGTGTTTATGAATGACTTGTCAGTTGATTTTTAACGTGGTGACAGCCCTGATATGGCCCTTTGCGGTCGGCTGGGCTATAAGCAACATTATCTTATCTTATCTTAGCTACCGGTTTCTCCCCCTTTTGAGTCAGTATTTGATCGTCCCAGCACGAGGACCTATGTTCCTTTTGTCTCAGTCATGAACAGGACAGGTCTTATCAGAGGAAAGACAGACATCTGTACCAGTATGTGTATGACCCTCAAAATCTCATTTGTGGATACATGTTCTTTAGCGCAAGAACAGGCAAAAGAGTCTAAAACTGGTGACCCTCCTGCAACCTAAACATACGAACGACTTACAACCATTGGATTTACATTAGGGTTTCTTCCTGGTGAGAAAAATGGAAGAAAGGAAAGATTGTGTGTTTTTCTCCCCTCCCATTGCGATACGTAACGTAATTTGTACTCTTTTATTTCATTTTTGATGGCCCTGTGGTTTGTTTATTTACATTTATTACACTGGAATGAGTGAGTGTGTGCGTGGGGAAGTTGGCCCTATGGTTTTTGTCGTTTATTGTTCATTCCCGTCCCCAGTGTTAAGCAAGCAGCTATCATTAGGGGTTCTGCTTGAGGATTTCCTTTTGGTTTCCTCCTTTTCCTTCTTGGTCTGTTTTGGTTGTTCTCCCAGCTTGGTTTCTTTTCCCTTCTTTGCAACACTACCTTCTTTCAACAAGATTGGACTATCCAGTGTGTATATTTTAAACTGTTCTATGTAACATATTTTGTTAGGTTCTTGTATTAAGTTCCCTCTTTTAAATGTATGCAGATATCGAACATTTCAGTATTGTTCTCTTATCTCTAGCTTGTCCACTAAGATTTCAAAACATACCAGCAATTCTGAATTATAACAGTTTCAAATGCTCTTTTAAATTTCGGTAATGTAGATAAACCGTATGTCAAATTTCCAACTTGTCCCTCTTTTTCGGATGTAAATCTTTGTGACAATTTTTCAAAAGATGGAGATTTTTTTTTTGTTTTTGTTTGGTCCCCTCTGAACTGATGTATTAGTGTAAGAGAAACGTACATTATTGAAAGTTGAGTTTAATTGATATTGTCTTTTTTTTTTTTTACTTTCACGTGATAACATATGATTGTGAATGATTCCATTTGCGCTCCACCACAATCCTTGTCCCCCAGTTTTTTCGTCATTGTTTTTTATGTGAAGATTTCTTGTAGGCAAACAATTCTTCTGCATTGTAGTAATGACTTGGCCAAGATTTTTAACAAGAAAAAAGTGTGGTAGAAGATGAAGAAAATGGGAACATGAAATTAAAAAAATATATTATAGATATGAAAACGTTTCACCAGCTGCATGAGAGAACCGTCGTAATCCCTCTCGACGGTAACCTATTTTTATTGCCTGCTCCGAGGCCCTATCGTCCGCTAGATCGGACTCATCAGGAAGACACGACTGATTGTGTCTGTGCCCCTGGCGTCAAAGAGAGAACACCACAGTCCATAATTCTGAGGTGTTCTCACCACCAAGTGTTTTAAAAACAACCCAACAGCACCCCCAGAGCAGCCAGCGAAGGGTAGTAAATGAAACCAAACGAAAGTGTGGAGAGGAACAAAGTTTCTGAAATGCTAAAAACATTATGCAAACAGTATAAAATGTAGAGGATAATCTTTGAACCTATGCTTGAGGATCCATTCAAGGATATAAGGGAGATCAAAAGATATGGAACAGTCTGAGTGGTCAGCTCTGTTGTTCAATAACCCAAGCATTGTCGCGGCTAAAAATTTGCAGAACAACCTTTACTTGGATCTCCTAAGAGATGCAAGTTCTCCCACTAATTGACCCAAACAATATAATACTGAACAATGAAGTAGAGGGGGAAAAGAAGTGCAGGCTAACAATTCTTCTGTCATTATAGTAATGACTTGGCCAAGATTTTAAAAAAAAAGGGGGGGTTATCTCTCTCCTCTCTCTCTCTCCCTCTCTCTCTCTCTTCTCTCTCTCTCTCTCTCTCTCTGTATATATATATATATATATATATATATATTATATATAATATATATATATATATACAAATAAACTAATAAAAATTCCAAGATAAAGTACCGAACACCATTTCCAGCAACTTACAGAGCAGCTAGGTGTTGCAATGACTGCAAGAAATATTAATTATAAACAAAGCTTGCTCTTATGTCTTAGATTGTAGAAATAGTGGGATGATAAATTATATATATATATATATATATATATATATATATATATCGTTAGAGAGAGAGAGAGAGAGAAGAGAGAGAGAGAGAGAGATAGATAGATAGATAGATAGATAGATAGATAGATAGACAGACAGACGTTTTTTTTTGCCCCCAGTGACTCAACCTATGAACTACTATTTATGAATTTTCATTTTTGCTTTTCTCTTGCTTCTGACATTTGTTACCATGAAAGATTTTTGAGCGCGTTCCTGGCACAGGATCAAAAAGCTGGGTTTAACTGGAGATAAATGTCTGTATGATCCATTGTGAGAGAGAGAGTGAAAGAGCAAGAAAAAGAGAAAATTAATTAAAGTTATATATGTTGAAAAAAGAGGAGAACACAAGCTACATTGTTGTGTGTGTGTGTGTGTGTGTGTGTGTGTGTTGTGTGTGTGTGTGTGTGTGTGAGAGAGAGAGAGAGAGAGAGAGAGAGAGAGAGAGAGAGAGAGAGAGAGAGAGAGAATATGAACTTAAGTTGAAAAAAAAAAACCAACTGAACTTGAATAGTAACAAAACTGTTAATGCTGATGCTGATGATAATCAGCATGATGTTTTCCTCCCCCCTCCCCCTCCCCAAAAACCATGTCATTCCCAACCACACTCTCCATTTGAGGAGTCACGTGATAAGACTGACTCCTTTTTATACAAGTTTGAAATGCATGTCACTTCTTGTGCAGGGCCAAAGGGAAAATGGCCCCTGTATGTGTCCTGTCCCTCTTCCGTGGCAGTGTATTATCCTTGTACTATACTCTTTCTTCTTCTTCATACAGTCGATCACTTGGGACACAATTTGAAAGGAGAATTACCAGTACAATTTGAATTTACAGAGAAAGGTTTCTGTGAGAAATTTTCGTGCTGGGTTTGACTTGGCATGAGCGCTGCAATATTTGCTGCATTGTTGTTTTTTTTTTTTGTGGTCACTTTTTTTTTTTTTCTTATTGATGGATTGATCTTTTCGGGTATCATTATGATTTTGACAGTTAACGTGATTAATTTTGCAACGCGTTTCCCGAGATTTAACAGTTTTTCTTCATGAATGAAGTCTTAAGACCACCGAATACTGTGTGTAAACTCGCGGATCAACACAAGCATGCATATCAGGGAAAACTCTCTGCACAGAAATCAGACTTTAAATTGTTTGAATCAAAAGTGTCAGTTCCTTTTCCTCTCCTCTTCCGTGTCAGACAGAGCCGCGAGAATAATTATTATAGCGTGGTCAATACCCATACAATAAGGGTTCAAATCAAGCAATTCGAATTGTCTGTTTTTTTCAATCACCCCGAGATGAACCTGAAAGTGCTCCGTCTCATCAATCAGGAAAAACCAAACAAATTCCTGTATTCTTTTTTTGCAGTCTCGTGGAATATATGGGTCGTGGTGTAAAATGTGAATGCGAGAGTTGAGAATGTACCCTTATGCTGGACATGTGGTTCATAAAATGCACGAACGAGCTGATTGTTCTCATACACAAAGTAATCAAGCCAATGTTTCAAAGGCAAACACTGAACATGTCCTTGCAGATGAAACGCTAAGTGTCCAGGCCAGGAGAAGGGTACAATTCATGGCTTCAATGGAACGTTATTATGAGATACAGCTGTACTGGCTACTGCTGCTGGCGGTTTTTTTTCGTTAGGGATGATCAGTGCAATGGTACCACACAACAATGCCGCATATTTGATGGACTTTGTAGAGTAAATCTCCTGACTTGGCAAAAAGAACTACATTTCTGTACACCCTAGGTTTTAGATGAAATATGTGCATGTGTCTTGGACTGCTAGTGGCAGGCCTGGTCGTTGGAAAATATGTCTAGTGTGTCATCTACACATGTGTGGACACGGTGGTTTTCCAGACAAATAAGCGAATAAACTTGTCGAACGCCGTGTTGTCCCCACTATTCCAACTCTAAAATGTGACACCAGAGAAACTTTAGAAATGTTAAAAAAGAGGGTGATGTGTTATTCAGAGATATTAAAGATACTAACAGTGTTGTTGCAGATTAGCCGATTGTCCCACCTTTGTCCACGTGTCAAACTATATTGGATGTAGTTCTTTAGTAAACGAACAGGTGAAAGTGTTTGCAAACCTAAACTAACAAAAGCTGGCAATGGGGCCAAGGTGGAGCTTTGTCTCTTTGTCAAAGACTGTTGATTTTGTTGTCATTTTTTTGTTGTTTTGCTTTTTAGTTTTTCGACAAATCGTGCCTGCTTGTGCTGCTGTTTATTACCCCTGTCAGTGAGTGAAATTGTAAAGGCCACCAGAAACCCGTCACCTGGACCAGTGTGTGTCAGCACGAACTGCAGGAAATCCAGCGGATCCTCACGTCTCATCCCGTCCTTCTGCTGCCTGACGTGTGGCAGGAGTTTTGTCGTCCATACCGACGTCCACTCCATAGGACTTGGAGCAGCTCTATTCAGTGACATTTTGCCATTGTTATTAATGGAAAGACTGACTGTTTCTGCCACTTCGCACAGTGAACTTTTCTGTATGAAAAGCAATGCTATGTCCTAGACATTGTGTGCATGAATGGCTGCCATTTATGTGTCATCAGTGGAATTTTGTGTTTTCTAATTTATCTGTAATATATGTGAATATCATGTGTGAAGTGTTTCATGACATGTGGGATTGTTACTTCTTAAATATGATTTTGACGTGTCATGCACTGATGAAAATTCATGAACTGGTTATATGCATACGATTGATGTTCTTGACACTGTTTGCTTGCAATGTATTTCGCTTCCTAAAAACTGCTTGGTGCAGTGTAAATAGTTTTCATCCGTACACAATTTTTGAAGAATTTCTTGTCACTCTTCCTTGGAAAGTTTGAAATTTGGTGGGATTTTTTTTTCGCAGGGGTAAGGGTTGTAGGCATTGTGCCTAAGTTCCTGGTGGGTTTCGTATTTTTATTTGTTAGGAGAGTGTGTCGAGGGAAACATGGATCACTTGAGAGGGCTATTAAAAAAAGGGGGAAGATTTTAGAGTCTTGTGCCTGGGCTCCCATGTTGAAGAAAACTATATGCAGCAGACATACATGCTGAGCAGTGAAGAGAGAGCTCAGGGAGATTTGTTGCTTGTAGGATGAAAAGAGGGAGACAGAACAGATTTACAGATTGCCCATACCTTTACTGACAGTGTGGGCATGTGGAGCAGATTGCCCATATCTTTTACTGGCAGTGTGGGCATGGTAAGCAGATTGCCCATGCCTCTTACTGACGTGTGGGGCATGTGGAGCAGATTGCCCATACCTCTTACTGACAGTGTGGGCATGTGGAGCAGATCGCCCATACCTTTTACAGACAGTGTGGGTATGTGGAGCAGACTGCCCATACATTTTACTGATGGTGGTGGACATGTTGAGCAGACTGCCCATTCATTTTTCTGACAATGTGGGCATGTTGGGAGCAGATCCTTTTTGCCTATACATGTTACTACGACGAGTGTGGGCATGTTGAGCAGATTGCCCATATCTCTTACTGACAGTGTGGGTATGTTGGAGCAGGCGGCAAAGCATCTCTTTCAATAGTGCCCCACTCATGCTGACCTGAGAGACAGAACCTGGTCTCATGGGGTGATGATGCACCGGAAGTTGTAGGGGGTACCTGGGGGAACTCCAGAGGACAGCTGAGGTCATCACAGAGACGGAGAGCCGGTGCGACAGGGAACAAGAAGACGTCAGGTTCATGGGAACGGTTCTGGTCTGACGTGGACTTCCGGTGTGACAGGCAAGAAGAAGGCGTCAGGTTCATTGGAACAGTTCTGGTCCTGACGTGGACTTCCGGTGTGACAGGGAACAAGAAGGCGTCAGGTTCATTGGAACAGTTCTGGTCTGACGTGGACTTCCGGTGTGACAGGGAACAAGAAGGGCGTCAGGTTCATGGGAACAGGTCTGGACTGACGTGGACTTCCGGTGTGACAGGGAATAAGGAGACGTCAAGTTCATGGACTGACGTGGACTACCAGTGTGACAGGGAACAAGAAAGATGTCAGGTTCATGGACTGACGTTTGACTGCTGGTGTGACAGGGGAATAAGAAGACGTTAGGTTCATGGACTGACGTGGACTGCTGGTGTGACAGGGAACAAGAAGACGTCAGGTTCATGGACTGACGTGGACTGCTGGTGTGACAGGGAACAAGAAGACGTCAGGTTCATGGACTGACGTGGACTGCTGGTGTGACAGGGAACAAGAAGACGTCCAGGTTCATGGACTGACGTGGACTGCTGGTGTGACAGGGAACAAGAGCATGTCCGGTTTCATGGACTGACGTGGACTGCTGGTGTGACAGGGAACAAGATAGAGATGTCAGGTTCATGGACTGACGTTGGACTGGTGTGTGACAGGGAACCAGAAGACGTCAGGTTTCATGGACTTGACGTGGACTGCTGGTGTGTGACAGGGAACAAGAAGATGTCAGGTTCATGCTACTGACGTGGACTGCTGGTGTGACAGGGAACAGAAGATGTCAGGTTCATGGACTGACCGTGGACTGCTGTGTGCTGGTGTGACAGGGAACAAGAAGATGTCAGGTTCATCTGACTGACGGTGGGACTTTGCCCGGTGTGACAGGGAACAAGAAGAACGTCCGGTTCATGGAACAGGTCTGGACTGACATGAGGCTGCCCCTTTGGAGGTGTCCGTTCACTCATACTTTTCCACGACTGAAGCGATTATTGTCGTCAGAATGGAGAGGGTGAGAGAGAGAGAGAGAGAGAGAGCGAGGGAGGAGTGCGAGATGTGGGACTTAGAAAGTGATGCCCCACCTTCGACAGATCAGAACAAGCACCAGTGAACACTCCTGAGGTGATTCGAGCAGTACAGGACCGACAGGTTTGCGTTTACGAAAAAACAACAACAACAACAACAACCAACAACAACCAAACGATAACAACACCAAAACGATAACAACAAA
>JADBJO010021223.1:0-29936 GCA_016801955.1 Conus betulinus
GGCGGGATGGTGCGATTACGTCTCAGCAATGGCGGCCTTTAAACATCGTGTTGTTGACAAATCTGAAACTGGCTGGAAGTGGCGCCATGTTGTGATAAGTCGTTTTTTAAGGGGGGGGGGGGGGGGGGGGGGGGGGGTGGAGGGGCCCTGAGTGTTAAGAGTGTGTTGACACGTGTCCACATTGGCTGGTGGACCCGAGGGAGACAGGATCCATTGTATGGTGTGAAGCTGGTCAGTGTGTGTCGTGGAGACACAAGAGTCAGGTTAGGGACGCACAGTGTTTGTGTTACTGGGTATTTTGACAGGTAAGACTTCAGTCCACTGTTTTTTTCATCTTTTGAGCTCGCGTTGCCGGATTTATTCTTCATGTTTATTCGTCCTCACTTTTTGCGCAGTTTACTTCTTAATTTCTCTCTCTCTCTCTCTCTCTCTCTCTCTCTCTGTCTGTGTGTGCATGCGCGCACGATTTTTCGGTGTGTGTGCATGCAGGTTACGGTGGGTGGTGTGACTATGGGTGTGAGTGCAGATATTACTATTATCAACTTTTCATATTTTACCTATGAACGCTTTTTGATATCATTGTAACTTTTATGATCACTGCGAAACCATTCTCCATTTGTAAGAGGACATGAAATTAAATTGAATTGAATTGATCATAAATCAATAGTATTCATTTTGCGCTGTATTCCATTGCATTCGATTGTGCTGTGTAACGTCACGTATTTCAGAACTACATTCAGGCTGCTCGGCCCAGAGAGAGTGCATAGCCACAGCTGTGTACTCCCTGTGTGAACGGACTGTGCTGACCAGCCATAATGAATGCTTTTGTGCAACGTTTGGCGAGGGAAATTCTCCTGTTGCCATGGTTGTTTAACATGCGTTAAATGCGTGGTGCACATGGAACCTGGGTTGATCTCTCCTCTGAACACTAGCTCTCTGACCATTGCTTTAGGTCTAGAGGACAAGGATGGATGGAGAGAGAGAGAGAGAAGTGTGTGTGTGTGTGTGTGTGTGTGTGTGTGTGTGTGTGTGTGTGTGAGCACGCGCGTGCGTGCGTGTGTATGTCTTTCATGTATTCTTTTATCTGCTCTGGATCCTGGCAGATATACCCTTCAGTTTGGCTACTCGCTCGTGACACTGGTTATTCATATAGTCTTTCGCTTATTCCTTTGTCTGCTTGTTTCTAACGTCATGAACTGGTTTCTCTTTAGGTTATTCACGTCTTTACTAAGTATTGACTGTTCTTGACCGAGTTGTTTCTTACATCATAAACCGTTTTCTCTTTAGGTTATTCCTGTACTAAGCACTAACTGTTATTGACCGAGTTGTTCATGCCTGTACTAACTACTGACCGTTACTGACTGAGATTGTTTCTGCCCCAGATTAAAATGGCCACCCCTGCGCAAACGACTGTGCATCATCGGCCCCCATGGCTGTGGCAAGACGTGTCTACGCTACAGCTTCCTGGGGGAGAAGTTTAGAGGAGACATGCTGAGGATCACAGTGGGTCAGTTCTCTAACGTCTTACGTATTACAGCGTGCTGCACGTGCTGTGCTGTGTCCTGCCGCCCTGTACTGTTTGTTCTGTGCCGTGATTGGCTGCTCTCTGCAGAATGATGTTCTGTACCGTCAAACATTGTGTACTGTATAATATATCGCAGTGTACTGGAGTGCAATGTCTTGCACTGACTGTACTGTTCTGTAAAGCATTCTCTGGCGAGGCAATCTGCTGGTTTGTGGGTTTTGTTTTTTTGTTTGTTTTTTGTAGTGTTGTCAAGATAGCCGTGCGTGTCTCTGGCAAGCCAATCTGCTGGTGTTTTTTGTTGTTGTTTTTTTGTTGTTGTTTGTTTGTTTTTGTAGTGTTGTCAAGATAGCCATGCTTGTCTCTGGTAAGACAATCTGCTAGTGTTTTGTTGTTGTTGTTGTTGTTTGTTTTTATAGTGTTGTCAAAATAGCCGCGTGCGTGTCCATGGCCACACAGTCTGCTGATGTCTGTCTTTGTTCCTCAGCGTGCCAGGCTCTGCCGGCCCATTTCCCGACCAGCACCCCACAAAATGAGATCAAGGTGTACATTGATGACACCTCCGGGGAGGAACGCTTCCGGAACGTCGTGACGCGTACCTTCGTCAGACATGCGCAGTGCGTGCTGCTGTGCTTTGATCTGTCCGACAAGGTGGGGGACTTCCCTTTTTTTTCTGCTTCTGATGCGATCTGTCTCTGTCCATCCATCCATTCATCTCTCCATCTATGCATTCATCCCTCTGTCTATCTGAGTATCTGTCTGAGTACCTATCTATCTACCTATCTGATCATGTATCGATCTATCTATCGATCGATCTATCTGTCTATGTATGTATCTGTTTCTATGTTTATCTAACTATCTGTTTATCTATCTATTTATCGATCTATCTTTTTTTTTTCTCTCTCTCTCTCTCTCTTGTGGGGCTCCAACCAGAGCGCGTGCAATTCCCACAGTGATCACTTATTTTGAATTTCTATTTCACCACTTTTTCTTCTCCCTCATCCTTTCCCTCTCCCCCCTCCCTTCCTACCCTGCCTCTCTCTCTCTCTCTTTCCACCTCCTCTCTCTCCCTCCCCCTCGCTCCCACCCCTCCCCTCACTCCTCTCTCTCCTCTCCCCTCCCCTCTCTCTCTCTCTCTCTCTCGCTCCAACTCCCTCTCCCCCTCACTCCACTCCCTCTCTCTCTCCCTCTCCCTTCCTCCCTCCTTTCCCCTCTCTCTCCATCATCTTTGCTAGGGTGGTAATTTTTTATGTTTCGTTATATTGTTAATTTCTTCTCCCTCTCCAGCCCTTCCTCTATCTCCCCTCTCTCTCTCTCCCATTCCCTCTCGATCACCTCTTCTCTCTCATCCTCTTTTCACCTCTCCCCCACCTTCTCATCTCCCTCTCTCCACATCTGTCTCTCTCTCTCGCTTATTTTCTACCACCACTTTTCCATATCTTACTCGAACTATCTATGTCTATCTATCTGTCTGTCTATTTATATCTACCTATATATCTGTCTGTCAGCAGCTTGTCTATCTAAATGCCCACCCCTCTCTCTCTCTCTCTCTCTCTCTCTCTCTCTCTCTCTCTCTCTCTCTCTCTCTAAGGCTAAAAGGCTTCAGCCTCTACACGTTCCAATCTTCCCCTCCTTTTCTTGAGCATGTAGATCAAGTACACCTATTGATTTGAAGGGCATGTAGATCAAGTACACCTATTGATTTGAAGGGCACTTAGATCAAGTACACCTGTTGATTTGATGGGCACTTTTATCAAGTACACCTGTTGAATTGATGGGCACTTAGATCAAGTACACCTGTTGATTTGATGGGCACTTAGATCAAGTACATCTGTTGATTTGATGGGCTGATGCCGTGCGAAAACGAGACCTCCATCATCAGGAACAGCCCCGATGTTCCATTGACCCGAAGGAGAGCTGAACAGTACTTTTACCATATAATTATGTATCAAGACGCGTACAAATCGATTCGATCGATAGATAAACAGACAGACAGATAATTAGATAGACAAACATATCGTTAGATAGACAACATTGTTAATCAGATAGTGTATCTTATCATATATTATGTGCACATCAACAGGTTCATCAATCTAAGTTTATATATCTAGACAGATACGGTAAGAGGCAGAGAGACAATCAGAGAGATAAATCGATCAATGATATGGATATTACCTTGGTTATTCTTCCAGAACAGTTCTATTAACGTTTTCCTCGTATTTGGTAACATCCCCCGTCGCTGGCGGCTGTTGGCAGTTCTAGGGTTGCCATGGTGCTTCCATGGCCACGGCAACACCAACATCTTTCAGGAAAAAAAAAAAGAAATGAAAGGGGAGGAAAAGGAAGAAAAATGTGGTTGTGATAACGCGACTGACCTTGGAATTTTTTCACCGGTAAACAAAGATTTGGACTTTTCACACACACACACACACACACACACACACACACTGACTGACTGAAACCAATTTATTGTCAGATTAACTCAAGGTGTACTGACTAAACACACACACACACACACACACACACACACACACACACACACACACACACACACACATATCAGAACGTAGTATAGAAAGCGATCTGCTTACCGTCTGATCTTTCGTATGAAGCAGCGAACTCCGACAGGGGAGGTAATTTTGAAGTCTTTCCCCGGTAACTTCTCTTCGTTGAACCAGTGAAAAAGGGGCTTTGATAAAGACGAGACTAGAGTGCTGCATGTGCAGCGTGTAGATACAAACTCGGCACGTTTGACTCCGAGTACAGGTTGGGACGTAAAAATGATCATTTCACCTCAGAATGTGTCGGTTGCAACGAGTGTCAGCCATTACAAAACATTGAAAGAAGAAAAACAGTTTAAGCAAATCTACCGACTTTTTTTTTCAACAGGTTTCCCAAACCACAACATTGTGCCGGGCCTCATGTTGTCTTCTATCAGATTCTTTGTCACTGCATGGTTATCTGTGTGAATTTTCAGGAGAACGCTCGCAATACCTCGTACAGCACACACACACATGCATACACACACGCACGCGCGCGCGCGCGCGCACACACACACACACACACACACACACACACACACACACACACACCTCTTACTTCACACACCCCTCTCCCCTTCCCCATCTCCTGTCCATACACTCTCAGACTGTGATTCCATGGCCGCCATGTCTGTAGCTGGGTGTCCCTGGGTTTCAGCGTTCCTACCAGCAAGTACAGGACCTCTGGTTCCCGTGGATACGGGACGAATGTGCTTGCGAGGCCAAGGTCATCCTGGTGGGTCTGAAGGCTGACCTGAAGACTGATGTGGATCGGCAGGTAGGGCCAGAGAGAGAGAGGGGAGAGGGAGACAGTGAGAGAGAGAGGGAGACAGCGAGAGAGAGAGAGAGGAGAGAGGGAGAAGAGAGAGGGGGGGGGGGGGAGGGGAGAGAAAGAGCGAGAGAGAGAGAGGGAGAGAGAGAGGTATATGGTGTGCATTGTTGAGACTGGCCGTGTAGTTTAGAGTGGAGGTGTTCTCTGATGACTGGTAAATTCCGATGACACGAATTACGAACAACAACAGCTGGTGTTGCTGTCGTTGCTAGTTTTGTTGCTGCTACTGCTGCTGCTACTGCTCCTTATCATGATGCCTCTGTTTTTTCTGCTGCTGCTACTGCTCCTTATCATGATGCCTCTGCTTCTGCTCCTTATCATGATGCCTCTGTTTCTGTTGCTGCTACTGCTCCTAATCATGATGCCTCTGTTTCTGTTGCTGCTACTGCTCCTAATCATGATGCCTCTACTTCTGCTGCTGCTGCTACTGCTCCTAATCATGATGCCTCTACTTCTGCTGCTGCTCCTAATCATGATGCCTCTGCTGCTGCTGCTTCTCTCCATCCTGTGTCATTCCGTTGCTCTTCTTCTTCCTTTCTTTTTCCTTGGTCCCTTCTCATCTTCATCCATCCCTTTCCTCACTTTCCATCTTTATTCCAGTCTTGTTCTTTCCGTCCTCTGTGTGTCGTTCCTTTCTGTCTTCGTTTCACCATTCCTCCCTTCATGCCTGCCTTTTTTTCCTTTCTGCCTACCCCCCCCCCCCCCCCTCCCCCCCCCCCCCCCCTCCCCTCCCCTCCCGTCCCCTCCCCCTGTGCCTTATTCCTTCCGTTTGTCTTCGTCCCCTGCCCCGTCTCTTACCTTCCTGTCTTCCTCCCTTTCAACTTCCTTCTGTCTTAATTCCTTCCTCCTTCCTCTCTCCTTTCCTTTCTGTCTTCATCTCTTCCTTCCTTTATCCCTCACTCCATCCCTGATGGACGGTCCGTACTGTTTTCAGGCTCCAGTGAAGTGGGCCTCGGACAATGCCATCAAAGATTATTTTAAAACGTCCTCAAAAACGGGCGGGGGAGTCGGCAAACTCGCCGAATGTGGGTGAGTGTGTTGATCTTTCTGGATTTGTGTGCGTGCATACGAGCGTGCGTATGTGTGTATGTGTATGTATGCATGTTGGGAGATGCTGTTTGCCATGGTGTGCAGGTTTAGGATTTGTTCGATGCGTTTTCTACCTTAGTTATATCTGGTCTGTTCTTCTTCAATAATGGTATTGCATATTGCTGTAATCTATTCAGATCTATTCAATTATTTATCAGTTGACTTATTTCTTTACTATTTATTAATTTATTTGTTGTTTATTGTTTTTGCATTGCTTTGCTGGCCTTACAACGTCGGAAATGTCCTGTCATACAAAGGGGAACAACTAGTGACTGAGCTCATGGCGTGAGCCACTCCCCAGTGTGTCCGACCTTGTTCCCGATGGTAGTTAGGACATCAGTGACCGCCTCTTCACCATATCGTAAGAGTTCTGTAAGGTCAGTTTGATGCCTGCAGCCTTCCCCACACTAATTCAACGATTTCTCTGCAGCGACGACTTCTTCACGAAGTGTTGGAAAATCCTCCTCATTGGATGAATCGTGTTCTGTGAACACACTTTGCTCTCCTTTCTTCTGCTGCTGTTTGAAGACTTCACAGCAATAGTCCGTCCACCTTTTTCGCTATGTCTTCTTCCTTTGGAAGACAGTTGCATCGTTAACCCGAATCGTTCTGGCTTTTTGTTTGGTCAAGTCTTTGACAGTCCTAAAAGCTTTTCTTTGTGCTGCTGGTGTGGGACTTGCTCATTGTCCTCACGCAGTTGTTCTGTGCGGTTTTCCTGTGCGTTCTTCATTTTCTCAGTGAGTCTGATGTTTATAATGATGCCTTTCTTTCTTCCCCTCTGACTTCTTGAGCAGGTTGGAGCTCAGTCTGGAGTCGCACATCTCCACTTGACTGCCTGGGATCATGGGTTGGATGTTCATCGGGGATCATGGGTTTGATGTTCATCAGGGGATCATGGGTTGGATGTTCATCGGGGATCATGGGTTTGATACTCGTCGGCTTATTCCCGGCTCCCTGTACAATAATTGTGCTGTTGGACAACACGGCAGCCCTCACTTCCCAGCATTTGGATAGAACTCTTCCCCAAATACATTTCTGCTTTTGCATACATATCGAGCATCTCGTTCTATCTGCACAGTCAAAGGGGGGAAAAACCCTATCGTAGTTCCGTAGTCGCAGCTACAAGACTGTTGATGAGAAAGCGTTAGTATCACGGCTCCTCTCATCTGGAACTCTCTTCTTACTAATGCGGGCAGTGTACCAACAACGTCTCTGATTGAAACAAGCACTCTATCAACAACACTTTTCGCTAGTTTTCAGATAGGGAGCTAATCTTACACTTTAGTGACTAGAGCTCTGTGTGAATGCGCACGCGCGTGTGTGTGTGTGTGTGTGCGTGTGTTTTGTGCACACGCGCGTCACCTGCGTGTGTTGAAATGAGGTTGATGATGCGAGTGTGTGTGTGTGCAGAGAGAAGAGGACATGGAGAAGAGGGGAGGGGTGGGGGACAGGAAGAATGGATGAGAGGGTGAAAAGAGAGGTGTGGAAGAGGGGGAAGGGGAGGAGGAGGTGGGGTGGGGGTCTGGGGGAGGGAAGGTGAGAACTGAGGCGGCAAGGGTAGCAGAGGAACTGGATCGATATATCATGCACGCAATTGTAGAGTAGCGTTTGTTTTCAGTGATTGCGGTGTGTAAGGATTACATCATCATTATTATTATTACTATCATCACCATCATTATTATTGTCATTATCATTATTATTATTATTGTTATTATTATTATTATAAGATCATCAATGTAATTACTGTTAATGTTATTGCTATGATGATGATGCTTCCTTCTGTATTGGCACAGATGCTGAATACCTCAATACGCACATTGTAAAGAGTGTCCTTTTTCAGTGTTCTGTGTTCATCATGAACTAGAACTACCGAGGACATTTGACATGTATGAACAGAAGATGTACAAACACTGACTTTTCTCCTTTGTGTCTGACAGGGTCATACTTTGCCTCCTTGCAGTTGTTTCCTGTAAGTCTGATGTATAATATTGTACTGGTGTTGTATTGCAGTGTACTGTCTTGTACTGTTTGTATTGTATTGTGCTGTGTGTTGTTTGCTGTACTATGGTATCGTCTGGTACTATGAACGCTGCTAAACTCTTTCATATTGCATTGTGATGTATTGCGTTGCTCTAAACTGTAGTGTATTGCATAGTATTGTGTTGTTTTGTATTGTAATGTGTCATAGTGTAGTGTAGTGTTTTGTAGCGGATTCTATTGTTTTGTAGTGCATTGTAATGTGTCATATAGTATTATAACTTTTGTAGCGCGTTGCTTTGTAGTGTATTGTTTTGTGTTGGATTACATTGTAGCGTATTGTTTTGTAGTGGATTACATTGTAGTGTATTGTTTTGTTGTGGATTACATTGTGGTGTATTGTTTTGTGTTGGATTACATTGTGGTGTATTGTTTTGTAGTGGATGACATTGTAGTGTATTGTTTGTGTTGGATACATTGTAGTGTATCATTTTGTAGTGGATTACATTGTAGTGCATTGTTTTGTGTGGTTTCCATTGTAGTGTACTGTTTTGTAGAGTATTGCACGGTAGCGTATTCCCGTGTATTGTCGTGCACTGTTGTGTTGCATTGTCATGTTTGTGTTGTACAGCTTTATGTCGTATTACATGTATACTGTATTACGTTGCATTGCACAGAGCTACACTGTATTGCTTTGAATGAGGTTGCACTGATATGTATTGTTTTATTGTGCTGTATTGCACTGCAATCCATGTACTATATTGCATTCATTTGTACCATATTGAATTGATTCGTACCATATTGCATTAATTTGTACCATATTGAATTGATTCGTACCATATTGCATTAATTTGTACCATATTGAATTGATTCGTACCATATTGCATTATTTTGTGTACTAACTGCATTAAATTACTATTAATTTACTACTTTGCGTTAATTTGTACCATGTTGCATTAATTTGTACCATATTGCATTATTTGTACCGCGCTGTATTGTACTACACTCCTTGTACAATATTGCATTAATTTGTACCGCGCTGTATTGTATTACACTCCTTGTACAATATTGCATTAATTGGTACCGTGTTGTACTGTACTGCACTCCATGTACCATATGCATTCATTTGTACCGTGCTGTATTGTACTACACTCCATGTACCATATTGCATTAATTTGTACCGTGCTGTATTGTACTACACTCCATGTACCATATTGCATTCATTTGTACCATATTGCATTAATTTGTACCATGCTGTATTGTACTAAACTCCATGTTCCATATTGCATTAATGCATATTGTGCTGTTCTCTGTTGTATTGCATTGTATGATATTGTATTTTATTGTGTTGTACTTACTGTTGATCATGATGCATTGAAAAGTTATCGTATATCCCCTCACGATGATGTGAATCATGCTAAGTGTCTTTTTGGCCTTCTGATGTGTTGTGCAGGACGAAGGGAGAGTATCCAGCCTGGACGAGGAGAAGGACAGCGAAAAGGGAGGCCAACCCAAGTTGGGACTGTGCATGAAATGTTGTTGACTTCCATGAACAGAGACAGAGACATGCGTCCGAGCCTGTGGGCTGCATAGTGACTTTGTACAGAACGTAGAGTAGAAAGGGTTAAGGAGAGCAGGAAGGGGGAAGGGGGAAGGTGTGTGTGGGGGGGGGGGGGGGGGGGGGGGAGTTAAGGTGACGGGGAGGGGGGATGGAGGGGGGGGGGGTAGGAATGAAGACTGAAACTCGTGGCGCCAACCAGCCGTGGAGGCCAAACATCATGGAGACTTTAGTGGTGTAGGTTTCCCAGACAGAAGGGAAATGTCTGTTACATTGAGGATTTGGGATGCTGCTGGACTCCACGATCTGTCTGTCTCTGTTTCTGCCTGTGTCTCTGTCTGTCTCTCTGTCTCTCTTTCTTTGTCTCCATCTGTCTCTCTGTCTTTCTGTCTCTGTCTCTCTTTTCTCTCTCTCTCTCTGTCTCTCTCAATGTCTGTCTCTCTGTCTCCTGTCTGTCTGTCTCTCTCTCCATCTCTGTCTCTCTGTCTCTGTCTCTCTCTCTCTCTCTCTCTCTCTCTCTTTTGTTAGTTTTTTTTTCCCCCTTAGCTTAGGATTCAGTTTTCCAACTCCCCCCCCCCCTCCCCTCCTGCAGGGTGACTGCAGTCGCTTTATTGAAGGAAAGAGGAGGGGGAGGGGGAGGAGAAGGGAGTAGACCCATTTTGTTACACCTGAGTTGACTTGCAGTTGCTGTGATAGTCCAAGTCTGACTGTGTTGGTGACATTCCCATTGAAGGCTTACCTCCACCACAGCGGACACAGCCACAGAGGAGATCCTACCCCTTCCCCCAGGAGAGTGGGGACAGGGGGGAGGGGTTATCTGACCCTTCACCCGCACCACGGGAACGCCAACAGGTCAAGACAGGCAGTGATCATGGACATGACATTCGGTGTCAAGGGAGATTTGAACTCACAACGTCCGGCGGCCAACTCGTTGCTCGTTGTGTTCGTCTGGACAGAAATCTACCGCCTGACAATCGGGGAGGGGGGGGGGGGGGTTTCCCCACTCCCTCACTCCCTCACGGAGAGAAAATCTCAGAACACACACACATGCGTATATATATATATATATATATATATATATATATATATATATATATATATATATATATATATATATATATATATATATATGTGTGTGTGTGTGTGTGTGTGTGTGTGTGTGTGTGTGTGGGAGAGAGAGAGAGAGACAGTGACAGAAAGAGAGAGAGAGGGAGGGAGGGAGAGAGAGATGTTTGTGCGTGCGTAAGTGCGTGTGAGCGTGTGTGTTTTGTGTGTTGTGTGTGTGTGTGTGTGTGTGTGTGTGTGTGTGTGTGTGTGTGTGTGCGCGCGCGGTCGTGCGCGCGTTTGTGTGTGTGTGTGTGTGTGTGTGTGTGTGTGTGTGTGTGTGTGTGTGTGTGTGTGTGTGTACATGCATGAGTGCGCGCTTGTATCGGTGTGTGTGTGTGTGTGTGTGTGTGTGTGTGTGTGTGTGTGTGTGTGTGTGTGTGTGTGTGTGTTGCGAGCGTGCGTGGGTGCAGGCGTGCGTGCACGTACATGCTTGCGTAGATATATGATGCAATAGTTGTGCCGGAAAACTTTGCCAAAATAAACTTTTTTTTGACTTTACTATTCATTTGTTTCTGTCTGTCTGCCTGTCTGTCTGTCTGTCTGTCTCTCTGTCTCTCTCTCTCTCTCTCTCTCTCTCTCTCTCTCTCTCTCTCTCATGCGTGTGTATGCGTATGTGTGCGCGCACGTGTGTGTATGTGTGCGCGCACGTGTGTGTGTGTGTGTGTGTGTGTGTGTGTGTGTGTGTGTGTGTGTGTGCGTGCGCGCGCGCACGCGTGCGATATCTATAGTTTGATTTCTATTTATTTTTCACACAGGTTAACAAAACGTTGATAAGATATGCAAAAAGAAAACTAAATAAATAAAAGAATACAAACGAAAAAAAAGAGAAAAAAGCAAATGACAGATTTCAAGAAATACAAAGAAAAATGTTGGCAAACCCAGGCTCTCATCGTCCGACTGTCCTTTTCAACCAGAACCCAGTCATAGAGACGGGACTCGATAATGGCTCGTACTTGATCACATCCAGGTGTATTAAAGTTTCAGCAGTACTGGGCTGATCCAAACACAGTAGAAATAGGCAACTTATCACAAGAAGCCATGAGGACACATTTTCACTGGGGGAAAAAATCTCCAACATTTTGCATTTTATGTACCAGGCTGTATTCGGTGTCTTCCACTAGCGACATGTCTTCGATCAGTGAGATTCGAGAAGGTTAAGCAGTCAAGCTCTTAGAACAACTTCCATTAATGTCAGGTTCAAAGACAGCTAATGAGGAAGCAACCGTTAAACAGACTGTCACCATGACGAATTCTCCACTAAGGTACATGATGAGGACAGGACCTTTGGCTGGGATCCTGAAGTCTTTACAATGCTTGGAGTCAAATTTACAACCACTGTAGACAAACTACTGGATATCAATTTGAAGAGTAATTGGAACAAATTTAAAAGAAAAAAAAAACACCTTTGGCAGCTCACGCCATTCGGAACGATAATAATCATAAAACTTTGGTGTTGCCCAACCGGATATATTTCTTATGCATACTTGAAATAATTTTTAAGAACTTGATACATTGTTTTTCTCATTTTTTATGAGATGGGAAATAGAGTAAAATCAATTAAACAAGGAAAAGAAAAGAAAAAAAGGAAAAAAAAAAAAAAAAAAAGGAGAGAAAAGAAAGAGAATGAAAAAGGTGTCTGGTATGATTATGAGAAGGGTGAACAGAAAATGTTAATGTACATGCCTTTCTCCCGCTGTTAAAGTACGTAATTGAAAAAAAAAGTTGTTTAATGACGCTCATAACCTTTAGGAATGGGCTTTTTTTCCCCCTTTGCTCATGGTCTCAAGAGACTGAAAGTCGCTGAAGGTCGAACTGCGTATTATTCCCTTCTGAACATGGATAATGAAAGCTGGCGACACGTCCTTAAAACAAAACAAACAAACAAACAAACAAAACGAAAAAACAAAAATAGAAAAAAGGAATTTACTAATTAAAGATATAGATAAACAGTGTTTGAAATGCTTCTCAAGTGACCTTGATGACTTTGTTTCTGTTTCTGTGTGCATTCATTACGAAATTAGCATTTCAACAGATGGGAAATACTTTTCATGAATCGATGAACTAACGAAATATGCCAAGTGAGAGATCTGCTGAAAGAATATGGTTAAGGGACAGAACTTTTTTTTCTTTAAATCAGAAATAGCTTCCTTCTTATTTGTCCATTTGGTAGGGACGTGTTGTAATCCAAAGCAGATGGTATTTGTGAAAATGCTCTTTCTGTCACTTTTTTATTCTTGCTAAAGGCTTGTGTCTGCAAACTGTGAATCTTGAGAGAAAATCCTGCTTACATGCGAATACGTAATGTGAAAAGGGAACTGAGTGTTTCAAGGGAGAGTAATCCTGGAGGATAGATTTGCTAATGCTTTATGTCCCTGTTCCGTAATTGTGGAGTTCATGATTCATTTCAGATCAGGCTTAAGACATTCAATGTCATTAATTCCAACATTGTCACACCTTGCAATATATAAGTAGCATAAAAGAAAAAAAACATAGCGTGAATCAGGGTCTGATCAAATGTTCTGTCTCCGAAGAGAGAAACACACCAGGATATACTGGGCAAGTGCAGGTTGGCAAGCAGCCCAGTAACATGAGCTCTTTAGTCTGTAAAGGAGAATCGGTTGTTGTGATCTTCGTCATCAGGTCGTAACGTTGTTGGTCAAATAATTGACGGTCATCGAGAAAATGTAGTTCATCCCTCAACAACGTGGCATGTTGTGCATGATCTAACTTCTCTGTCAGTCTTTGTACAATGGCCCCTCTCAATCTGGAGTTCATGGGCGCTTATTCGTAATGTAGTTAATCTATGTGTGTCAATGCGTTGCTCCAAATAAGTCGCCTGTTTTCATTCAATAGCAACTGTGGCATAAAATGTGAGCTTGGATGTGTTTTCATCATTCTTTTGTTTTCCTCCAGAAGTCAACATGAAACGTTTCCAGTTTCGCATTGATTATGAACTTCAGGAGAGTCACGCTAAGTTTCCCAGATGTGCTGTAATCCTGTCGTTGACAAGGTTTGTAGGATAAACTTCCTCCATTTGTTTTCTTCGGCGTCCTGAGAGATCAGTGACCCATAAATCTGTCGTTGATAAAAGTCTTGATCTGACTCTAATATGTGTATTCAGAATGCGATGATCTGGGTTGTCACTAGTAATCGGGAATCTCCCCAGTTCGCCCAAAACCAGTAATGCCATGCGCCATAGCTTTTGTATGGACTCTTAATAATTGCCTGTAGAACTTATTGAGTGCAGTTTCATGTGGGAATTAATTTGCAAGATAGGTTTTGAACAAATGCTGCAATTTCTTTTCTTGACATCTGTCGTCATTTTCTTGGTAAGAGGATGGGAACCACATGTCCGACCCATAAGTGATGATGGGAAAGACTGAAGAGTCAAACAGGATTGTAACTGTTCTCACATTTACATTTTGACCACAGAACGTTCTCTCCAAGGAATGTGCAGTGTGTGTGTGTGTGTGTGTGTGTGTGTGTGTGTGTGTGTGTGTGTGTGTGTGTGTGTGTGTGTGTGTGCGCGTGTGTGTGTGTGTGTGTGTGTGTGTGTGTGTGTGTGTATGTGTATGTGTGTGTGCTTGTGTTTTATTTTTTAGTCAGTACAACCTTGAGTTAATCCGACAAAATTAATTGGTTTCAGTCAGTCAGTGTGTGTGTGTGTGTGTGTGTGTGTGTGTGTGTGTGTGTGTGTGTGTGTGTGTGTGTGTGTGTGTGTGTGCGCGCGCGCGTTCATGAGCGCATGTCGCGCGCGCGAAACCAAGCATTTCTTTTTCAAGAAAACACGGAAACCACACAGCTATTAACCGTCACATTGTTGCTTCATAATTACTCTCTTTGGTTGTTGTTTTCATGTTGTTTTCTCTTTCATGGTCATCCGCGCGCGCGTGTATGTATTTGTAGCAGTCAAACGTGACTACCCCTGAAAATAGTTCATTATAACATTGAAAACAAGCTATCATCTATAACAACCGTGAACTGCTGCTGAAGTCAAAAGCCAGGCATTAAAAATGTACTCTTCTATTTGTGTCTCCATACTCCTTCTACCATGAATGACCCTGTGGACGTGCTTGTCTTTGTTTTTTTTTTAGAATGAGGAAGTTGTAGGGAGAGAGCGAGGGTCTCTCGTTGTGCAGTCCTGTGCGTGTGTGTGTGTGTGTGTGTGTGTGTGTGTGTGTGTGTGTGTGTGTGTGTGTGTGTGTGTGTGTGTGTGTGTGTGTGTGTGTGTGTGTGTGTGTGTGTGTGTGTGTGTGTGTGCGCGCGCGCGCGCGCGCGCGTGCATGCGTGTGTGTGTGTGTGTGTGTGTGTGTGTGTGTGTGTGTGTGTGTGTGGCATTTTTATGTCTTTGTGAAACTCACCGAGCTTGAAGGAAAATTACAAGTGCTTTACAAGAAATCACTATCATTAAACAAATATTTTCTGCCTCAAAATATTCACCATCTTCAAGGAAAGACGGCTGTTTACAGTTTTCACGTGAATACAGACATTATGAGTCATGGTTTTGTTTCTTGATGACTCGATTTGGTTTCTTTAAAGCATTATGAGGCAGTTAAGGGTTAAACGTGTTCATTTATGAAAAGACATATCAGTTAAAGGGCTAAACCTGATCATTTATGAAAACACATATCAGGTAAATGGTTGAAAGTGATCATTTATGAAAGCACATATCAGTTGAACAGTTATACGTGATCATTTATGAAAGAACATGTCATGTCATTTAAGGGGGTGATACGTGATCATTTATAAAAGCATGTATCAGCACATATTTAAAGGGTTAAACGTGATCATTTATGAAAGCATATGTCAGTTAAAGGGTTAAACGTGATCATTTACTAAAACACATCGTTTCGAATCAGAAAACTGTTTAACTAACGCTAACTCACGTGCGAGAACACTGGCATTATCGGTATCATTGCGGGCATAGCAGCCCTGGAAGAAGAGAGATAGGAATAGTACACATTTCATGAGACGAATCACAGGATTTTGCTGCTGATGGCGCGATAGTGGGGGAGGGAGGAGGTGGAGGGGAGAGCAGTGTTGGGGGTGGGCAAGGATAGGGTGGGGATTGATGTGGGAATAATGGGCGGCTCATAGCATTGATTATGTGCATGTGGTACATCATTAAACTGGTCAGAAATAAAGCAACTAAGAAATCACACACATACACAAAGCTCAATCAGAGACTAAATCATTAAAATCTCCCTCCCCATTCCCCCCCCATCCCTCCCCCCCCCCCCCCCCCCCCCGTCTCTCCTCCCCTTTTTTTTCTTCAATCTCTGTCCAGTTCGTTTTCTCTGCAGGCCCGTCAATGAAGGAGTCGGGTCACGTGATTCCTCGTTGTTTCTCCACGGGTCACGTGATTCCTCGTTGTTTGTCCTCAGGTCACGTGATTCCTCGTTGTTTGTCCACGGGTGACATAATTCCTCGTTGTTTGTCCACGTGTCACGTGAGTCGTCGTTGTTTGTCAACTGTCTCCTGATTGGTCCTACTCCACAGTTGTTTCCGACTGCGGCTGCTATTGTGGGTCCTACCCGTGACAGGAGATAAAGGGGGTGCGCTCTGGAGGCATATAAACCTCGTCTGTCCCAAGGAGAGGGGAGAGCTAGAGATCTACGCAGTGAAAAAAACTCTGTGTGTGCGTGAGTTCTGTCATACCGTACCGTATTACCAGTCTGAGTGCGTTTTGCGTTTAGGCAGTCAACCTTCATTTACTCCAGGTACGTGTGTGTGTGTGTGTGTGTGTGTGTGTGTGTGTGTTGTTCTGGCTGATTATTCATGCAATGTTAACGTTTCTAGTAGTCACAACGACCGTCCTTTGATTTAGCTACAGTCCCTATTAGGTGTAGTGTACGCCAATAATGTTTATTTCTCTTTAAACCAAAGCACCGGTGCTCCATGTAGGACATTTCCATTTAAGCTTGGTATTAACCAACTTTAAAAAAAAAATCAAAATGACGCGAGTACAGCAGTGCATGTAACGATGAGCTATGACTTTAGTTCAGCTTTGCGATGTTTTAATGTGATCTGAATGCCCAATTGTTGTCGACAAAATCAGAAAAATTAATGCCAGGTTTGACAGAAATGATTGCGCGTGTAAAAATAAACAGATTTACGTACAAATACTTTCTTTTATTATAGAGAGAGAGAGAGAGAGAGAGGGAGAGAGAGAGAGAGAGAGAGAGAGAGAGAGAGAGAGAGAGAGAGAGAGATATGAGGGTGGTATAGAGTAGGGGAGAGAGAGAGACTGACACACTTAACTGGCATCAGATTCCTACAGGCGTAGTGCCAAAGAAACTACTTTATAGCGACGAATAGAAAATGATGATAAGTACACCTTAAATGGCTTGAATAAATACAACAACTGCGCACATGTGTACGTGTGTGTGTGTGTGTGTGTGTGTGTGTGTGTGTGTGTGTGTGTGTGTGTGTGTGTGTGTGTGTGAGAGAGAGAGAGAGAGAGAGACCATGTGTGTCTTTATGAGAGAGAGAGAGAGAGAGAGAGAGGGGGGGGGGGGTTAGATTCACTTGAATTTCTTCAATCAATGAAAATCCAGATGTTTGAAGCGTATATCTGATGAAAAACAAGGCCACACAGGAATAGGGAATAGGGGGCCTCTGCAAGTGGGACAACAGCGGACAAAAGTGTAAAAGCCTATTTCTTAATTAAAAAAATATAAATACTGAACAACTGAATGTTGAACAACTCAACTTTCGAGTGAAACATGCGCAGGTACCTAGTCCTTAGTCAGGGAAGACTGTACAATGTTCGGAAGTAAAACAGGAAGCTGGGAAAACAAATCCGATTTCAACAAGTTCACGTGTGAACAATCCTCTTGTATCAGAGAACTGTACTATGTTCAGGAGACAAACGGGAATCTGGGAAACAAACTTAAGAGAAAAAGTTCTATTTCACCCTACGAAAAGGACAAACAAGTTACAAAACAAAACACGACGCGTTTCGGCTTTTTGGTCTTCTTCAGGCAGGATAAACAACATTCAGGACAATGAAACGAGCAGTCACTTAGCTCCCCAAATTGGGAGCAAAATGTACGGGAAAGACAGACATATCAACTTGTTCACGTGTGAATAAATCTGTAGTCTCGGAAGACTGTACATCGTTCAGCAGTGAAATGGGAAACCGGGAAAGAAAAAAAGTCCAGTGTAAACTTGTCCATATGTGAACAAATCCTGTGTTGAAAAGACTGGGCAATGTTCTGGAGGGAAACGGGGAAACTGGGACAGAATGAAATTCCAGTGTCAACTTGTTCACACGTGAAACATCTGCTGGCAGCTTCCAATGTGTTAAAGATCTAGATGCATCTATCAGTGGCGTGCAGTTTCTGCAGAAAGAGAACTCACTCATGGACACTTCAGCAGCACAGACCAGCACAGACACGTGATTCCCTGTTGTACCCCTCAGCTCCACAGCCAACACAGCTGACTCTAGCAAACAGGACTGATATCAACAAACGTCTTTCCATGAAGCCTCTTGAGCCAACTACTCTCTGATAACTGCCTGGCCATTACGGAGTCCCATCATTACGGATACCATCTGACATACCAGCTGACCATATCGATTATGTCACCCTGCACGTGATCAGGGAGGGGGGGGGGGGGGGGGGGGGATATTTACACTGACCAGAGGGGGGGGAGGGCGGGATGGTGCGATTAACGTCTCAGCAATGGCGGCCTTTAAACATCGTGTTGTTGACAAATCTGAAACTGGCTGGAAGTGGCGCCATGTTGTGATAGTCGTTTTTTAAGGGGGGGGTGGGGGGGGGGGGGGGGGGGCCCTGACTGTTCAGAGTGGTTGACACGTGTCCACATTGGCTGGTGGACCCGAGGGAGACAGGGTCCATTGTATGGTGTGAAGCTGGTCAGTGTGTGTCGTGGAGACACAAGAGTCAGGTTAGGGACGCACAGTGTTTGTGTTACTGGGTACTTTGACAGGTAAGACTTCAGTCCACTGTTTTTCGTCTTTTGAGCTCGCGTTGCCGATTTATTCTTCATGTTTTTGTTTATTCGTTCTCACTTTTTGCGCAGTTTACTTCTTAATCTCTCTCTCTCTCTCTCTCTCTCTCTCTCTCTCTCTCTCTCTCTCTCTCTCTCTCTCTCTCTCTCTATGTGCGTGTATGTGTGTGTGCGTGGATGCGTGCGTGGACGCGTGCGCGCACGTGTGTGTGTCTGTCTGTGTGAATGCGCGCACGATTTCTTCAGTGTGTGTGCATGCAGGTTACGGTGGGTGGTGTGACTATGGGTGTGAGTGTAGATATTACTATTATCAACTTTTCATATTTTACGTATGAATGCTTTTTGATATCGTTGTAACTTTTATGACCACCACGAAAAACCATTCTCCATTTGTAAGAGGACATGAATTTAAATTGAATTGAATTGATCATAAATCAATAGTATTCATTTTGCGCTGTATTCCATTGCATTCGATTGTGTTGTGTAACGTCACGTATTTCAGAACTACATTCAGGCTGCTCGGACCCAGAGAGAGTGCATAGCCACAGCTGTGTACTCCCTGTGTGAACGGACTGTGCTGACCAGCCAAAATGAATGCTTTTGTGCAACGTTTGGCGAGGGAAATTCTCCTGTTGCCATGGGTTGTTTAACATGCGTTAAATGCGTGGTGCACATGGAACCTGGGTTGATCTCTCCTCTGAAACACTGGCTTTCTGACCATTGCTTTAGGTCTAGAGGACAAGGATGGATGAGAGAGAGAGAGTGAGTGTGTGTGTGTGTGTGTGTGTGTGTGTGTGTGTGTGTGTGTGTGTGTGTGAGCACGCGCGTGCGTGCGTGTGTATGTCTTTCATGTATTCTTTTATCTGCTCTGGATCCCGGCAGATATACCCTTCAGTTTGGCTACTCGCTCGTGACACTGGTTATTCATATAGTCTTTCGCTTATTCCTTTGTCTGCTTGTTTCTAACGTCATGAACTGGTTTCTCTTTAGGTTATTCACGTCTTTACTAAGTATTGACTGTTCTTGACCGAGTTGTTTCTTACATTATAAACCGTTTTCTCTTTAGGTTATTCCTGTACTAAGCACTAACTGTTATTGACCGAGTTGTTCATGCCTGTACTAAGTACTGACCGTTACTGACTGAGATGTTTCTGCCCCAGATTAAAATGGCCACCCTGCGCAAACGACTGTGCATCATCGGCCCCCATGGCTGTGGCAAGACGTGTCTCCGCTACAGCTTCCTGGGGGAGAAGTTTAGAGGAGACATGCTGAGGATCACAGTGGGTCAGTTCTCTAACGTCTTACGTATTGCAGCGTGCTGCACGTGCTGTGCTGTGTCCTGCCGCTCTGTACTGTTTGTTCTGTGCCGTGATTGGCTGCTCTCTGCAGAATGATGTTCTGTACCGTCAAACATTGTGTACTGTATAATATATCGCAGTGTACTGGAGTGCAATGTCTTGCACCGACTGTACTGTTCTGTAAAGCATTTCTCTGGCGAGGCAATCTACTGGTTTGTGGGGTTTTTTTTTTTTGTTTGTTTTTGTAGTGTTGTCAAGATAGCCGTGCGTGTCTCTGGCAAGCAATCTGCTGGTGTTTTGTTGTTGTTGTTGTTGTTGTTGTTTGTTTGTTTGTTTTTGTAGTTGTCAAGATAGCCGTGTGTCTCTGCAAGGCAATCTTGTGTTTTGTTGTTGTTGTTTGTTTGTTTTTGTAGTGTTGTCGAGATAGCCGTGCTTGTCTCTTGCAAGACAATCTGCTAGTGTTTTGTTGTTGTTGTTGTTGTTTGTTTTTTATAGTGTTGTCAAAATAGCCGCGTGCGTGTCCATGGCCACACAGTCTGCTGATGTCTGTCTTTGTTCCTCAGCGTGCCAGGCTCTGCGGCCCATTTCCCGACCAGCACCCCACAAAATGAGATCAAGGTGTACATTGATGACACCTCCGGGGAGGAACGCGTTCCGGAACGTCGTGACGCGTACCTTCGTCAGACATGCGCAGTGCGTGCTGCTGTGCTTTGATCTGTCCGACAAGGTGGGGGACTTCTTTTTTTTTTCTGCTTCTGATGCGATCTGTCTCTGTCCTGTCCATCCATCCATCTATCCATCTATGCATTCATCCCTCTGTCTGTCTGAGTATCTGTCTGAGTACCTATCTATCTACCTATCTGATCATGTATCGATCTATCTATCGATCGATCTATCTATCTATGTATGTATCTGTTTGTATGTTTATCTATCTATCTGTTTATATCTATCTATTTATCGATCTATATTTTTTTTTTCTCTCTCTCTTGTGGGGGCTCCAACCAGAGCGCGTGCAATTCCCACAGTGATCACTTATTTTGAATTTCTAATTTCACCACTTTTTCTTCTCCCTCATCCTTTTCCCTCTCTCCCCCCCCCCCCCCCCCCCCCTCTCTCTCTCTCTTTCCACCTCTCTCTCTCCCCCTCCCCCTCCCTCCCACCCCTCCCTCACCCCTTCTCTCTCCTCATCATCCCCCCCTCTCTCTCTCTCTCGCTCCAACTCCCTTTCCCTCTCACTCCACTCCCTCTCTCTCTCTCACCCTCTCCCTTCCTTCCTCCTCCTTCCCCTCTCTCTCCATCTTTGCTAGGGTGGTAATTTTTTCTGTTTCGTTTATTTGTTAATTTCCTCTCCCTCTCCAGCCCTCCCCCTATCTCCCCTCTCTCTCTCTCCCATTCCCTCTCGATCACCTCTTCTCTCTCATCCTCTTTTCACCTCTCCCCCACCTTCTCATTTCCCTCTCTCCACATCTGTCTGTCTCTCTCGCTTATTTTTTACCACCACTTTTCCTTATCTTACTCGAAACTATCTATGTCTATCTATCTGTCTATTTATATCTACCTATATATGTCTGTCTGTCAGCTTGTCTATCTAAGTCCCCACCTCTCTCTCTCTCTCTCTCTCTCTCTCTCTCTCTCTAAGGCTAAAAGTTCAGTTTATCCTCTACACGTTCCAATCTCTCTCTTTTCTTGAGCACGTAGATCAAGTACACCTATTGATTTGAGGGCACTTAGATCAAGTACACCTATTGATTTGAAGGGCATTTAGATCAAGTACACCTATTGATTTGAAGGGCACTTAGATCAAGTACACCTATTGATTTGAAGGGCACTTAGATCAAGTACACCTATTGATTTGAAGGGCACGTAGATCAAGTACACCTATTGATTTGAAAGGCACTTAGATCAAGTACACCTGTTGATTTGAAGGGCACGTAGATCAAGTACACCTATTGATTTGAAGGGCACTTAGATCAAGTACATCTGTTGATTTCATGGGCACTTTTATCAAGTACACCTGTTGATTTGATGGGCACTTACATCAAGTACACCTGTTGATTTGATGGGCACTTAGATCAAGTACATCTGTTGATTTGATGGGCTGATGCCGTGCGAAAACGAGACCTCCATCAATCAGAAACAGCCCCGATGTTCCATTGACCCGAAGGAGAGCTGAACAGTACTTTTACCATATAATTATGTATCAAGACGCGTACAAATCGATCGATCGATAGATAAACAGACAATTAGATAGACAAACATATCGTTAGATAGACAGCATTGTTAATCAGATAGTGTATATCTTATCATATATTATGTGCACATCAACAGGTTCATCAATCTAAGGTTTATATATCTAGACAGATACGGTAAGAGGCAGAGAGACAATCAGAGAGATAAATCGATCAATGATATGGATATTACCTTGGTTATTCTTCCAGAACAGTTCTATTAACGTTTTCCTCGTATTTGGTAACATCCCCCTTCACTGGCGGCTGTTGGCAGTTCTAGGGTTGCCATGGTGCTTCCATGGCCACGGCAACACCAACATCTTTCAGGGAAAAAAAAAAAGAAATGAAAGGGGGGAGGAAAAGGAAGAAAAATGTGGTTGTGATAACGCGACTGACCTTGGACTTTTTTCACCGGTAAACAAAGATTTGGACTTTTCACACACACACACACACACACACACACACACACACACACACACACACACACACACACACACACACACACACACACACACACACACACACACACACACACACACACACACACACACACACACTGACTGACTGAAACCAATTTATTGTCAGATTAACTCAAGGGTGTACTGACTAAAACACACACAACACACACACACACACACACACACACACACACACACACACACACACACACACACATCAGAACGTAGTATAGAAAGCGATCTGCTTACCGTCTGATCTTTCGTATGAAGCAGCGAACTCCGACAGGGGAGGTAATTTTGAAGTCTTTCCCCGGTAACTTCTCTTCGTTGAACCAGTGAAAAGGGGACTTTGTTAAAGACCAGACTAGAGTGCTGCATGTGCAGCGTGTAGATACAAACTCGGCACGTTTGACTCCGAGTACAGGTTGGGACGTAAAAATGATCATTTCACCTCAGAATGTGTCGGTTGCAACGAGTGTCAGCCATTACAAAACATTGAAAGAAGAAAAACAGTTTAAGCAAATCTACCGACTTTATTTTTTCAACAGGTTTCCCAAACCACAAACATTGTGCCGGGCCTCATGTTGTCTTCTATCAGATTCTTTGTCACTGCATGGTTATCTGTGTGAATTTTCAGGAGAACGCTCGCAATACCTCGTACAGCACACACACACACACACACACACACACACGTGCGCGCACACACACACACACACACACACACACACACACACACACACACACACCTCTTACTTCACCCACCCCTCTCCCCTTCCCCATCTCCTGTCATACACTCTCAGACTGTGATTCCATGGCCGCCATGTCTGTAGCTGGGTGTCCCTGGGTTTCAGCGTTCCTACCAGCAAGTACAGGACCTCTGGTTCCCATGGATACGGGACGAATGTGCTTGCGAGGCCAAGGTCATCCTGGTGGGTCTGAAGGCTGACCTGAAGACTGATGTGATCGGCAGGTAGGGCCAGAGAGAGAGAGAGAGAGAGAGAGAGAGAGAGAGAGAGAAAGAGAGGGAGAGGAGAGACAGCGAGAGAGAGAGAGGGAGACAGAGAGAGAGAGGGAGAGAGAGGGGGGGGAGAGAGGGGAGAGAGAGAGAGAGGGAGAGAGGGGGGAGAGAGGGGAGAGAGAGAGAGAGAGAGAGAGAGAGAGAGAGAGAGAGGGGAGAGGAGAGGTATATGGTGTGTATTGTTGAGATTGGCCGTGTAGTTTAGAGTGGAGGTGTTCTCTGATGACTGGTAAATTCCGATGACACGAATTACGAACAACAACAGCTGGTGTTGCTAGTTTTGTTGCTGCTACTGCTGCTGCTACTGCTCCTTATCATGGTGCCTCTGATGACACGAATGCTACTGCTCCATCATGATGCCTCTGCTTCTGCTGCGGCTGCTGCTCCTTATCATGATGCCTCTACTTCTACTGCTGCTGCCCTTATCATGATGCCTCTACTTCTGCTGCTGCTACTGCTCCTAATCATGATGCCTCTGTTTCTGTTGCTGCTACTGCTCCTAATCATGATGCCTCTGTTTCTGCTGCTGCTACTGCTCCTAATCATGATGCCTCTGTTTCTGCTGCTGCTACTGCTCCTAATCATGATGCCTCTGCCTCTTGTTTCTGCTGCTACTGCTCCTAATCATGATGCCTCTGCTGCTTCTCTCCATCCTGTGTCATTCCGTTGCTCTTCTTCCTTTCTTTTCCTTCGTCCCTTCTCATCTTCATCCTTCCCTTTCCTCACTTTCCATCTTTATTCCAGTCTTGTTCTTTCCGTCCTCTGCGTGTCCTTCCTTTCTGTCTTCGTTTCACCATTCCTCCCTTCATGCCTGCCTTTTTTCCTTTCTGCCCCCCCCCCCCCCTCCCCTCCCGTCCCCTCCCTGTGCCTTATCCTTCCGTTTGTCTTCGTCCCCTGCCCCGTCTCTTACCTTCCTGTCTTCCTCCCTTTCAACTTCCTTCTGTCTTAATTCCTTCCTCCTTCCTCTCTCCTTTCCTTTCTGTCTTCATCTCTTCCTTCCTTTATCCCTCACTCCATCCCTGATGGACGGTCCGTACTGTTTTCAGGCTCCAGTGAAGTGGGCCTCAGACAATGCCATAAAAGATTACTTTAAAACGTCCTCAAAAACGGGGGCGGGGAGTCGGCAAACTCGCCGAATGTGTCGGTGAGTGTGTTGATCTTTCTGGATTTGTGTGCGTGCATACGAGCGTGCGTATGTGTGTATGTGTATGTATGCATGTTGGGAGATGCTGTTTGCCATGGTGTGCAGGTTTAGGATTTGTTCGATGCGATTTCTACCTTAGTTATATCTGGTCTGTTCTTCTTCAATAATGGTATTGCATATTGCTGTAATCTATTCAGATCTATTCAATTATTTATCAGTTGACTTATTTCTTTACTATTTATTAATTTATTTGTTTTTTATTGTTTTGCATTGCTTTGCTGGCCTTACAACGTCGGAAATGTCCTGTCATACAAAGGGGAACAACTAGTGACTGAGCTCATGGCGTGAGCCACTCCCCAGTGTGTCCGACCTTGTTCCCGATGGTAGTTTAGGACATCAGTGACCGCCTCTTCACCATATCGTAAGAGTTCTGCAAGGTCAGTTTGATGCCTGCAGCCTTCCCCCACACTAATTCAACGATTTCTCTGCAGCGACGACTTCTTCACGAAGTGTTGGAAAATCTCCTCATTGGATGAATCGTGTTCTGTGAACACACTTTGCTCTCCTTTCTTCTGCTGGTTTGAAGACTTCACAGCAATAGTCCGTCCACCTTTTTCATTATGTCTTCTTCCTTTGGAAGACAGTTGCATCGTTAACCCGAATCGTTCTGGCTTTTTGTTTGGTCAAGTCTTTGACAGTCCTAAAAGCTTTCTTTGTGCTGTTGGTGTGGGACTTGCTCATTGTCCTCACGCAGTTGTTCTGTGCGGTTTTTCCTGTGCGTTCTTCATTTCTCAGTGAGTCTGATGTTTATAATGATGCCTTTCTTCCCCTCTGACTTCTTGAGCAGGTTGGAGCTCAGTCTGGAGTCGCACATCTCCACTTGACTGCCTGGGATCATGGGTTGGATGTTCATCGGGGATCATGGGTTTGATGTTCATCAGGGGATCATGGGTTGGATGTTCATCGGGGATCATGGGTTTGATACTCGTCGGCTTATTCCCGGCTCCCTGTACAATAATTGTGCTGTTGGGACCACACGGCAGCCTCACTTCCCAGCATTTGGATAGAACTCTTCCCCAAATACATTCTGCTTTTGCATACATATCGAGCATCTCGTTCTATCCGCACAGTCAAAGGGGAAAAACCCTATCGTAATTCCGTAGTCGCAACTACAAGACTGTTGATGAGAAAGCGTTAGTATCACGGCTCCTCTCATCTGGAACTCTCTTCTTACTATGCGGGCAGTGTACCAACAACGTCTCTGATTGAAACAAGCACTCTATCAACAACACTTTTCGCTAGTTTTCAGATAGGGAGCTAATCTTACACTTTAGTGACTAGAGCTCTGTGAACTGCGCGCGCGCGCGCGTGTGTGTGTGTGTGTGTGTGTGTGTGTGTGTGTGTTGTGCACACGCGCGCGTCACCTGCGTGTGTTGAAATGAGGTTGATGATGCGAGTGTGTGTGTGCAGAGAGAAGAGGACATGGAAGAGGGGAGGGGTGGGGGACAGGAAGAATGGATGAGAGGGTGAAAAGAGAGGTGTGGAAGAGGGGGAAGGGGAGGAGGAGGTGGGGGTGGGGGTCTCTGGGGGAGGGAAGATGAGAACTGAGGCGGCAAGGGTAGCAGAGGAACTGGATCGATATATCATGCACGCAATTGTAGAGTAGTGTTTGTTTTCAGTGATTGCGGTGTGTAAGGATTACATCATCATTATTATTATTACTATCATCACCATCATTATTATTGTCATTATCATTATTATTATTATTATTATTATTATTATAAAGATCATCAATGTAATTACTGTTAATGTTATTGCTATGATGATGATGCTTCCTTCTGTATTGGCACAGATGCTGAATACCTCAATACGCACATTGTAAAGAGTGTCCTTTTTCAGTGTTCTGTGTTCATCATGAACTAGAACTACCGAGGACATTTGACATGTATGAACAGAAGATGTACAAACACTGACTTTTCTCCTTTGTGTCTGACAGGGTCATACTTTGCCTCCTTGCCAGTTGTTTCCTGTAAGTCTGATGTATAATATTGTACTGGTGTTGTATTGCAGTGTACTGTCTTGTACTGTTTGTATTGTATTGTGCTGTGTTTGCTTTGCTGTACTATGGTATCGTCTGGTACTATGCTACGCTGCTAAACTCTTTCATATTGCATTGTGATGTATTGCGTTGCTCTAAAAACTGTAGTGTATTGCATAGTATTGTGTTGTTTTGTATTGTATGTGTCATAGTGTAGTGTAGTGTTTTGTAGCGGATTCTATTGTTTTGTAGTGCATTGTAATGTGTCATATAGTATTATAACTTTTGTAGCGCGTTGCTTTGTAGTGTATTGTTTTGTGTTGGATTACATTGTAGCGTATTGTTTTGTAGTGGATTACATTGTAGTGTATTGTTTTGTTGTGGATTACATTGTGGTGTATTGTTTTGTGTTGGATTACATTGTGGTGTATTGTTTTGTAGTGGATGACATTGTAGTGTATTGTTTTGTGTTGGATACATTGTAGTGTATCATTTTGTAGTGTAGTGGATTACATTGTAGTGCATTGTTTTGTTGTGGTTTCCATTGTAGTAGTGTACTGTTTTGTAGAGTATTGCACGGTAGCGTATTCCCGTGTATTGTCGTGCACTGTTGTGTTGCATTGTCATGTTTGTGTTGTACAGCTTTATGTCGTATTACATGTATACTGTATTACGTTGCATTGCACAGAGCTACACTGTATTGCATTGAATGAGGTTGCACTGATATGTATTGTTTTATTGTGCTGTATTGCACTGCAATCCATGTACTATATTGCATTCATTTGTACCATATTGAATTGATTCGTACCATATTGCATTAATTTGTACCATATTGAATTGATTCGTACCATATTGCATTAATTTGTACCATATTGAATTGATTCGTACCATATTGCATTAATTTGTACCATATTGAATTGATTCGTACCATATTGCATTAATTTATCTAACTGCATTAATTATACTACTTTGCGTTAATTTGTACCATGTTGCATTAATTTGTACCATATTGCATTATTTGTACCGCGCGTATTGTACTACACTCCTTGTACAATATTGCATTAATTTGTACCGCGCTGTATTGTATTACACTCCTTGTACAATATTGCATTAATTGGTACCGTGTTGTACTGTACTGCACTCCATGTACCATATTGCATTCATTTGTACCGTGCTGTATTGTACTACACTCCATGTACCATATTGCATTAATTTGTACCGTGCTGTATTGTACTACACTCCATGTACCATATTGCATTCATTTGTACCATATTGCATTAATTTGTACCATGCTGTATTGTACTAAACTCCATGTTCCATATTGCATTAATGCATATTGTGCTGTTCTCTGTTGTATTGCATTGTATGATATTGTATTTTATTGTGTTGTACTTACTGTTGATCATGATGCATTGAAAAGTTATCGTATATCCCCTCACGATGATGTGAATCATGCTAAGTGTCTTTTTGGCCTTCTGATGTGTTGTGCAGGACGAAGGGAGAGTATCCAGCCTGGACGAGGAGAAGGACAGCGAAAAGGGAGGCCAACCCAAGTTGGGACTGTGCATGAAATGTTGTTGACTTCCATGAACAGAGACAGAGACATGCGTCCGAGCCTGTGGGCTGCATAGTGACTTTGTACAGAACGTAGAGTAGAAAGGGTTAAGGAGAGCAGGAAGGGGGAAGGTGTGTGTGTGGGGGGGGGGGGGGGGGGGGGGGGGAGTTAAGGTGACGGGGAGGGGGGATGGAGGGGGTGGGGGTAGGAATGAATGAGACTGAAACTCGTGGCGCCAACCAGCCGTGGAGAGGCAAACATCATCATGGAGACTTAGTGGTGTAGGTTTCCCAGACAGAAGGGAAATGTCTGTTACATTGAGGATTTGGGTTGCTGCTGGACTCCACGATCTGTCTGTCTCTGTTTCTGCCTGTGTCTCTGTCTGTCTCTCTGTCTCTCTTTCTTTGTCTCCATCTGTCTCTCTGTCTTTCTGTCTCTGTCTCTCTCTCTCTCTCTCTCTCTCTCTCTCAATGTCTGTCTCTCTGTCTCTGTCTGTCTGTCTCTCTCTCTCATCTCTGTCTCTGTCTCTGTCTCTCTCTCTCTCTCTCTCTCTCTCTCTCTCTCTCTTGTTAGTTTTTTCCCCCTTAGCTTAGGATTCAGTTTTCCAACTCCCCCCCCCCTCCCCTCCTGCAGGGTGACTGCAGTCGCTTTATTGAAGGAAAGAGGAGGGGGGGGGGGGAGGAGAAGGGAGTAGACCCATTTGTTACACCTGAGTTGACTTGCAGTTGCTGTGATAGTCCAAGTCTGACTGTGTTGGTGACATTCCCATTGAAGGCTTACCTCCACCACAGCGGACACAGCCACAGAGGAGATCCTACCCCTTCCCCCAGGAGAGTGGGGACAGGGGGGAGGGGTTATCTGACCCTTCACCCGCACCACGGGAACGCCAACAGGTCAAGACAGGCAGTGATCATGGACATGACATTCGGTGTCAAGGGAGATTTGAACTCACAACGTCCGGCGGCCAACTCGTTGCTCGTTGTGTTCGTCTGGACAGAAATCTACCGCCTGACAATCGGTGAGGGGGGGGGGGAGGGGTTCCCCACTCCCTCACTCCCTCACGGAGAGAAAATCTCAGAACACACACACATGTATATATATATATATATATATATATATATATATATATATATATATATATATATATATATATATATGATATATATGTGTGTGTGTGTGTGTGTGTGTGTGTGTGTGTGTGTGTGTGGAGAGAGAGAGAGAGAGAGACAGTGACAGAAAGAAAGAGAGAGGGGGGGAGGGAGAGAGAGATGTTTGTGCGTGCGTAAGTGCGTGTGAGAGCGTGTGTGTTTGTGTGTTTGAGTGTGTGTGTGTGTGTGTGTGTGTGTGTGTGTGTGTGTGTGTGTGTGCGTGCGCGCGTGCGCGCGCGCGTTTGTGTGTGTGTGTGTGTGTGTGTGTGTGTGTGTGTGTGTGTGTGTGTGTGTGTGTGTACATGCATGAGTGCGCGCTTGTATCGGTGTGTGTGTGTGTGTGTGTGTGTGTGTGTGTGTGTGTGTGTGTGTGTGTGTGTGTGTGTGTGAGCGTGCGTGCGTGGGTGCAGGCGTGCGTGCACGTACATGCTTGCGTAGATATATGATGCA
>JADBJO010021224.1:0-2500 GCA_016801955.1 Conus betulinus
TGACTGACAGGCAGGCAGACAAAGACAGACAGACATGGAAACAAAAGAATAAAAGAAATAAGTGTTAAAGTGGTTTCAAATAAAAATTAATTATCGGGTTTGGGTGACAAATTCAATTCTAACAGATATGGGAGTAACAGAAAACAACAGTGTAGCTTTTGTGAAGATGTTAAAGATTCCATTTTGCACTACTTGCTGGAATGTCAACATGTGTCATTTACCTCTGTTCAGGAGCAGTTATGTCCCTTGATATCTTAATGGAGTGTCCTGCGTGTGCCTGAACCCATCGTCAACACAGCGCAGGCCTCCAAGGGTGGTACAGGACTGCTCAAAGGGCAGGTGAAGGCAGTGCTTCTCTGGGTCCTCCCCAGCACCTTCGGGTGTTTCTTTTTCTTCTTTGCCTTAACTAGGCTGACCCTGGAGAAAGGTCCAGTGATGGTGAGGAAAGACCCACTGACCACAGGGTAAGAGTCCTGTTGACAGTGGGAAAGACTACAACTTTGGATTCTCTCTTGAGGGCACATAAGACCGTATGGCGAAAGCTTGGCTGTGTCTGGGGTGGCACTGTCTTCATCTGTCCGTGGGCAGGGGTGGTTGGGTCTGTGGGGTGTGCTCGACAGCTGGAGGGTGGTGTTTTTTGCCGGTGGGCTCTGCAGTCATGAAATACGGGCAGGTACACCCATGGGATGCTACTTTTACCCCGTTATAGCCGTAACTAACGGCTGTAACGGCCTGTAACGGTTTTTCCTTCTTTTATGGAATATATCGGAATGTACTTTGCCAATCTTTGTGAAAATTTGTAGGTATGTTCATTACGGGTCACGAATAATGAGCGATGTTGTAGTTTACCGTTATAACCGTTACTAACGCTGTAACGGCCTGTAACGGTTTTTCTTCTTTATGGAATATCTCAGAAAGTACTTGGCCGACCTTTATGAAAATTAGCAGGTATGTTCAATATGGGTCACAAATGATGCCCGATTTTTAGATTACTGTTATAGCCGTTACTAACGGTTGTAACGGCCTGTAACGGTTTTTCTTCTTTATGGAATCTCTCAGAAAGCACTTGGCCGATCTTTCTGTGAATTTGTATGTATGTTCATTAATGGTCACGGATGTTGCCGATGTTCTAATTTACCTGTTATAGCCGTTACTAACGGCTGTAACGGCCTGTAACGGTTTTTTCCTTCTTTATGGAATATCCCAGAAAGTACTTGGCCGAACTTTCTGAAAATTTGTAGATATGTCCATTATGGGCGACGGATGATGCCCGATGTTTTAGTTTACCTTGTAGCCGTTACTGACGGCTGTAAGGGCCCATAGTAGTTTTTTCTTTTTTATGGAATGTCTCAGAAAGTACTTGGCCGATCTTTCTGAAAATTTGTAGGTATGTTCATTATGGGTCACGGATCATACCCGATGTTTAATTTGCCGTTATGTCTGTTATTAATGGCTATAACGACCCATAACGGTTTTTGTGTTTTTATTGAATATCTCAGAAAGTACTTGGCCGATCTTTCTGAAAAATTGTAAGTATGTGCTTTATAGGTCACAGATGATGGCCGATGTTTACCAGAATAGCCATTACTAACGGTTACATCAGCCCAAGACGCTTATTACTCTTTATGGAATATATCACGCGTAATCAGGATAAACTGGGAGTACATTTATATGCTTTGCACCTTGTTGTTTGTTGTATTTGTTTGAGCTTTGGGTCATCAACCAGTGTATTCAGGGGTCTGGATGACGCCGTAAACGATGTCAACGCCTTGTCGGATGAGCCGAAGAGGGCTATAAGATCATCGCTCCTTCAAAAATATGACATAAGTCCTGTATTTCTTGCTCAGACGTCATCAAACGACATAAAGCATAATTGTCACAGTGTCTCTCTCTCTGTTCTCTCTGTTCTTTTTTTGTACTCCCAGTTCTTATAGAACAGGAAGTACTTTACAATGCGAGCGAAGAAATCTCTCTCTCTCTCTCTCTCTCTCTCTCTCTCTCTCTCTCCTCTCTCTCTCTCTCTCTCTCTGTGTGTGTGTGTGTGTGTGGTGTGTGTTCGTCCGTCCGTCCGTCCGTTCGTCCGTGGTAAAAATGTGTTCCACTTGCTCCAGACAAAACTACTGGGCCGATCTTTCTGAAAATTTGTAGGTATGTTCATTATAGCTCACAAATGATGCCCGATGTGTTATTTGCCGTTATGGCCGTTACTAACGGCCATAACGGTCCGTAGCGGTTTTTTTTTTTTTACTTTATGGAATATCTCAGAAAGTACTTGGCTGAGTTCTCTGAAAATTTGTAGGCATGTTCATTATGGGTCACGGATCATGCCCGAAGTGTTATTTTACCGTTATAGCCGTTACTAACGGCTATAATGGCCCATGACGTTTTTTCTTTTTTATGGAATATCTCAAAAAGTACTTGGTGGGTCTTTCTGAAAAAAAAAAACTAGTGGAGCATGTCCTTAGCTCATGTTAAGTAGCCCTGGCTCAAGGAAGGTACA
>JADBJO010021224.1:12500-29933 GCA_016801955.1 Conus betulinus
GTGAGACAATAAACACTTTTACAGCAGACTCCATGAAAACCTTGTTCAGAGATGCCCACCTGACGTGATCTTTGAAATTTCTGAAAGAGATTAACATCAATAGAATGTAAGATTTTACGGAAGTAAGATTTTTTAACGAAGTTCTGGTGTGTTTTTTTAGGTGTATTTCAAAGAGATGTGTGAATGGGGTGTGTACGTGTGTGTGTGTGTGTGGGGGGGGTGGGTGTTGTTGTGTTGTTGTTGGTGTGTGGTGTGTGTGTGTGTGTGTGTGTGTGTGTGTGTGTGTGTGTGCTGATGACTTGTGAGTTGACTCAACGTGGTGACAGCGTTGATATGGCCCTTTACGGTCGGCTGGGGCTATAAGCAACATTACCTAAACTTACTCTCTCTCTGCTCCTCGGTTCGTCTTGTGTCTATTCTTCTTTCCGCACCGTGTCTTTGTTTTAATATGACTTCTTGTCCTTTGTTAATGACATCGTAAGGAGAAGCCACAGGTCCTTTGAATATTTTGACAAGGGATAGACTTTGAATATACCTCAACACAATTTTTCATTATATTTATGTCCTGTAAATGGAAGTACAGACATAGTCACCATTCGTCACGAATTTCAAGTTTCATAGGATAATGCATTGTAATGAGGCAAAGTGTGGTGACATGTCAGCGTTGGTTTGTTTATTATCACAAAGGTTCGGAACATGGGTTGAATTATTGTCTATACTGCAAACCATCGATACATGTATGTTATCGACAGGGGCCTGTAGATTTTGTTTTTTTTTTTCCGCATGTCTGAAAACATAAGACTAACGTTTGCTAATAGGTACACACTGGTTCTGTCTAGAAACATTCGGGACTCCCATTCTATAGGCCAATTGCGTGTTATGCTTCTTCGCATAGACCAAAAAACATCGAATGAATTCAATTCTACGTCCGAACACCTAAAGACAGATCACAAAAGTCGAAGCGGATTTCTGCTTTCTTCAACCTCTCTTTTCCCACCACCTACACCCATCCGCCTGTAAATGATTTCGCAAGTCCCAAATCGCTCGTCTTCCGTAAAGTCGTTCTTGGTGTCTGTTTCAGGAATTACCTACCTCCCTCGTTTTCCAGAGACTAGCAAGTGTTCTATCAGACCCACTACTCCCTCCCTCCCTCCCTCCCTCACCCGTTAGTCATCAAACAACACCCACTACCGCGTTCCTCCCCCCCCACCCCCCCCTCCCCCCTCCATGCCTATACTCCTCCATCCGTCACCATCGTCCCTCCCGCTGACAGCTGAAGACACGGCAGTATTTCTTTTCAGCCTTGGCAAACAGCGGACTGGAGGAAACCACAGCTCGGTAATTACCGTGCGTTCCATGGGAAGTTGGCAGATCAAATAGAAGATTTAGCGAAGTCGTTCCTAAGCCACACACACAGCAGCACGCGTCCGCTACGCACGCCACCGCGCGCAACGCACGGAACACGTACACACACACACGACACACAAACGCACACTGTTCGCACGCACTACACACGCAGATCACGCACTACACGGCGCACGCACGGCAACTGCACGCAACAGCAACGTGCCGCACGTCACGCACAAACACACGCACGCACGCAGCACAACACCACAACACACAACACACTACACACACACACGCCGTGAGCAGCACGCACACAAAACACGCTACGCACACCTCACACACACACAACACATGTGACCCAAGAGAAAAAAAACACAAAACAAAAAACACAGAAACAACATAAGAAAAAAAGAACACAGAAAAAAAGAAACCAATCAGAAACAAAACACACACACACATCAACACACACACATAACCACACCACATCCACACATTACACACACACACACACACATACATAACACACACAACACACTACGTGAACCACACAAAAAAAAAACAAGAAAAACAAGAAACACAAAAAAAAAAAAAAGAGAAGAAACAAACCACACATCACACACAACACACACTACACACACACACACACAACAAACAATAATACACAGGGGCACACACACACCACACTACACCACACACACACACACACCACACACACACACACACACCACACACACACGCCGCACACGATGCGCGTCGCGCGGAGGAGGTAGAGAGAGCGAGCAGGCGAGAGTTCCGAGAGTATCTATTTTTGGAAGAGGAAGGAACACACAAACACCACACTAACACACCCACACACATCACACGATGGCAACGGGACGACTCACCAGCACACACACACACCACAACACACACCATGCACGACACACGATTACACACACCACCAGACGCCACATAGCGGTCGCGCGCTGGAGGAGAGGTAGAGACGAGAGTAGATTGAGAGAGGGAAGAAGGAGTTTGGGACGAGACCACCACAGGGAGACGGTGAAAACACACACACACAAACACACACACACACACAACACACCACACACACACAGCGCACACACGGATGCAATCGCACGCATGCACACGACACACACCACACTACACACACACACACCACACACACACACACACACACAAACTACGCACACACCACACAGAACACACACACACCACACACACACACAACACCAACACACCCACAAACACGTCACACACACACACACATTCATCACAGAACTCCGCATCGGTTGTATACTACACAGCACACACACTCACATAAGCCCCCCACTATGGCGTCCGCTTGTCTTGAGAGAACTAATGGTGTTGCGCCCACAACGTGGATCAGGCAGTGGAGTTGCCCGCGCCTGCCCTGGCTTTCTCCTGGGTTTGTCCAATGGTCACAAAAATGACAGGGGAGGGGTGGATGTGGGTGTGGGTGTGGGTGTGGTAGGTGGAGGGGGGGGGGGGGGGCCCGGGGGACTGTTGGTCTTTTGCTCACCACCACAACAATGGCGCGAGGGTATGGCCGGAGTCTGTTTGGCACGTGAGAAGGACCGAGAGAGACGAGAGCAGGAGGAGGGGGGTACATTTGGGGGGTGATAGAGTGATGACCCCATGGCGTGGGAGGACGTGGAAGTGGAGAGCGGCCGGGGTTCCCGTTCGAGTGGCCGCATGCAGGGGGGGGAAGTAGGGGCCGAGGAACACTAGGGTGCAGGAATGGGAAGAGGAAAAAAGTTTGGACATCGAGAGTTGGCTGGATGAGGGAACACATTGCTGATTGCCTGCTTCACCAGGCAGACAGAGGAGAGGCTGCGAGGTTTCTGTCGGAACAACTTGGCTCGCTCTTCCCTTGGCAAAACATCCCTTGCGACGTGGTTTGGTTTTGGCTGTCGTGTTGTTTTTTTTTTTCTTTGGCAGCTGAGAGGAAACCGGGGTGTCGGTCGACGGTGGGTGATAGTTTGCAAACTGGGTGACCTTCTTTTTATTTTTTTTATTTTTTTTGAATGTGTCGATTGTAGAGTTATTACTTAAAAGGCCAAGGATAAAAGCTCTTCTCCCTCTTCCTCTGGTCTTCTTCTTGGGGCACTCCCCCTCTTCATCCCTCAACTCCCCCATTGCTTCTCCTCCTCTTCTCCTCTTCTCTTCTCTGCTTCTTCAAGCTTCTTCTTCTTTCTCTTGTTCTATCTTCTTCCAAGCAGTCGTAGTGTAGTGGTAGTTGTAGTAGTAGTAGCAGCAGCAGCAGTAGCAGCTCAGAGCCAGCTGGAAGAGTGTATAGTAGAAGTGAAGTAGTGGTAGTAGTAGAAGTAGTAGAAGTAGTGTAAAGTAGTAGAAGTAGTATTAGTAGTAGTGATGGTGGTGATCAGGTGGTGGTAGTGGTATAGTGGGTAGTTAATTGTGTGGGTTTAGTAGTAGTGGTAGTAATTGTGAAGTAGTTTAGAAGAAGGAGAAGCTAGTAGTAGTAGTTTAGTAGGAAGTGTTAATTTTTAATAGCACGTAGTAGTAATAGTTAAGTCAAGTACTAAGGAGGAATAGTAAGTAGTACTGGTAGTTATAGGTGGGGGGGGAGGAGGGGACTTTTTGTTGTTGTCGTTGTCAGTCGTCTTCGTCATCGTTAGTTGTGTTGTGTTGATTATACTGAACTATGTTATGTTTTCATGATCCGATTTTCCTGTTCGATGTGTTCTGGTGAGCTAGTGGATAATCGTTTCTCATTCTTATATTCCTGCTTTCTTTTGTTTCTTCACACATGGTCAGGGTCATCTTCATTACCTCTTCTTCTCTTCTTTTACAATTACACATATGACCGTTTTTGTGCTGCTTTGTTCATTTCTTCTCCTTGAGCATAAACAACTCTTTCAAATTTTGATATCATCTTCCACAGCCTTTTCTTGTTTGTTGTTGGTATCTTGTTCTCATCTCCTCACTCAACGAATCATCCATCCCTCCTCCTCCTACTCCTCCGCCTCCTTTTTCTTCTTCTTCTTTCTTTATTTTATACGTCTCTTCTTCTTCAACGCTGGTTTCTTATTCGTCTCTTCTTGTTGCTTAATTATTATTCTTATTCTTCGCCTTTTTCTTCTTACTTTCTTATTCTTTTCTTCTCTCTTCGTCTTCTTTCTTCTATTTCCTTCTTCCTAATCTCCTCCTTCTATCCATTTTCTTCTCCTCCGATTCCTCTTCATCCGACTCCTCTAATCCTTCTCAATCACCTCCTACTCCTCCTCCTTCTTCTTCTGTCTCCCTACTCTCCTCCTCCTCCTACTCCTCTTCGTTCTATCTTCTTATCCTGCTTTTCACATCCTCCTACTCCTCTCTTATTCTTTCTTCTTCTCCTCCTACCCTTTTTGTCCTCCTCCTCCTCTCTCTCCTTGTCGTTCTTATTCCTTTTCTTTTCTTCTCTTCTTCTTCTTCGCCTTCTTCCTGTTGTTTGTTGTATTTTTTTTTCACCGTTATTATTATTAACTCGTTCCTGTCTTTCCCTTTCTAGTTCTTCCTTCAAATGCACTCTTCCCCTCTAACTTGTTGAGGTTATCGCTCTGTTAGTGTTAGTCCCAGGGGTCTGAGGACACTTCACTGACATTGTGTTAGGCCTGTTTACCCCGGACGCACCTTCCCCCACCTTGTCCACCCTTAACCTCTCAGTACGCCCTCCACCCGATCTCTTCTATTTCCTTGTGTTTTTTGCTCTTTTTCTTATTCCCCCTTGAGCCTAGTACTTTTCATCTCATTAGATGGGGACTGGAATGCACGTGCGAGCTCCCCCCCAGACGAGCAACGGCGCTTCTCCGGGGAAACCCACAACGTTGTTCGGTCTAAGTAGCGTCGTGCACAGTGTTCGTGTCTAGAAATCCGGTGGAGTGCAGGTTCGCTCGGGTCGTCTCTCGTCTGGGTTTGTTGGTATACTTCCTTCTTTGTACTGCTACTTCACACGCTTTCAAACGGTCGATCACCACCCGCACTGACAAAAACCTTGCCTGTGATACCTTCTGGGACCTTTTACTCTGACCCGTTCTCACGGCACGGCAACCGCACTGCACAAGGGGTGCAACTTCGCTACTTGTGTTCTCTTTCCGTGGTCTTGATTTGCCGGTAGGTGGAGGGTATCGCTTGTCTGAGCGTCCGGCGTCCTGCAGTGTTTCCTCGTTGATAACGAGAAGAGGGAGAGAGACCGAGAAGAAGAGGAGAGAGCGAGAGGAGAGAGACGGAGGGGCGGAAGGGGTGGGGAGGACGAATGAAGGAGGAGGAGAGGGGAGAGGAAGAGGGTGAGAGAGGCTGAGAAGGAAGTCGAGAGACGGCGGGGAAGAGAGGACGTTAGGGCGAGACGGGGGCAGAGAGGGTAGAGAGAAGAGAGAGGGAGAGAGATAGAGAGAGGGGGGGGAGAGAAGAGAGCAGGGGTGTGCGCGATGAGAGACGGAGGGGAGAGAGTAGAGGGTGAGAAGATTCGTAGTGAGGAGAGCACCGACGCGAGGAGATGCGGACAGAGAACGGGGAGAGCTGGGACGCGAGACGAGGGAGGGAAAGAGCGGAAGGCATCGACAGAAGATCCTGAGAGTGGGGCCGAGTCGGCGAGCCGAGCAACCCTTGCCCTGATGAGGAGATCCCCCTGCTCTGAGGGCGGGCCTCTCCGCCTCCGAGTATTCTGTGCACAGACCGCACGGGACTCGTTAGTAGCATCGACCGACGTGTCGAAACCAAAACAGACACCACACAATGACTCATCTTACGCTTATCACGGTCGCACAGTGACGCGTGTCGGCCGTTCATGCCAGCCCTTTGGCGACGTCACACCATCTACTACACGCTCTACGGAATCCATCAACCGAGGGATCAATGGCAACAAAGGCTTACTTCATTTTTCCGATAGTTGTTTGTATCCGCTGCCAATAATGCGCCTTAAATTATCGCAGGGTTAACTCACTCTTTAGTTCTATACTGTTCTGGAGGTGACAAGTTCCTTCCGCTGTTTTATCCTCGTTCAGCCCTCTTTCGCAGTAACTAAAATTATTACCATGTGGCGTATTACCCTCCTCCTAGTATGCCCCTCTCCCCTGATGTAATGTGTGATTTCGTTTGCAAGTAATGTTTTGGTTCAATAGAGTTCACGTTTTCTTAAGTTGCCTGTGCTTCATGTATGTATTTTTGCTCTGAAAGCATCTAAGCATTGCATCTCAATAAGAAAGTGGAGTTCGTTCTCAAGTTGGTTTACAAAAAGGACGGGACGGTTGATATTTTTCGGTTTTCTGTATCATCTTCTACTTATTTCCGGTCGTTTAAGCCAAGTACGAAAATCTCTTGAATTACAGTTTAAATTTGTTTACACCGCTTTTGAAATTGGTTAGATAAGGATTCTGGTTTTGTAAGCGAGAATCATTAAATGAATGTAGGTGTTGAGAGGCGATAACTGAATTGATTGCTGACCAATCTTGCTGGATAAAGTCTATCCTCCTTTGCTAAAAATCTTCTTAACACCCAATATTAACATTCCGAACCCCACCCACTGAACCACACTGCAGAAAGTTCATATCTATCCAAGACAACATTTCTATAGATGCCAATTTTTTTTTTTTTTTGGTACGTTCTATCGTCCCTTACGTGATATTATAGGCTGTTAATCACGGATAAAGAAGATATGCTTAACTTGGGTATTACTCTTCCCAGGTTCCAATAGTTGTGTTAAAAGAACCCACTACGGGCTTATAAGTGAAAGGGAGGGAGGAGAGATGAGGAGAGATTCGAGAGAGGAGGAGAGTAGAGAGAGAGAGCTGAGAGAAACAGGAGGATGAACATGGTGGGCGAGGGATGTAGCGAAACTGGTACACAACAGAAAGGAGCAAGATTTGAAGCCGAGCATCGTTCGTTACAATTGTTACCATAAGCAGAACACATTGGAAGAGCTTCACCAACGCGGAAGCGGGCGGCAGGCCGAGACGCTGTTCAGAACTCACACACACACACCCACCCACAACACACTACACACAACACACACCACACACACACACACACCCAACCACACACCCACTCACAGGATTGTGACGGGCAGGATGACAAAAAAAGCTGTAAGCTCCTATTCTTTAACCTCTCCCAATAGATCACATTTTGACCGTGCTTGATTGACTTGATTGACATTGACATGTGAATTGACTTGCACACAACTACACACACACAGCCATCACACAACAACGACACAACACCAAAACCACACCAACACGACACAACACTACCACCAAAACGGCATTCTAGTCTGCAATACACACACACACCTACACAACACGGAACCAAAACACACCACACCCCAACCCACGTATTCACATAACAACCAACCATAACAGACTATATCTGCACGATCTACACCATGCATTACCACACCACCACTGGCCGCTAAACTGATCATACAGGTATCCTAAACCAAACCGGTTCTACCGTTCAACAGGGACGCAGCCAAAGCGGAGAGAAGCTGAGAACGAGAGAGAGGGGGGGGGGGTACGGGCGCGAAAGGAAAGAGCAGTAGGTAAAGACGAAGAGTCTAAGGAGGACGCGGAGCTTTGTAAAACCTCTATACACCGAGATGGAATAGAGAACGGATCGTAGGGAAGATGAGCCGAGTGTAGAGTTTCTTTAAAGGGTTAATACGGTGTCGTCTTTTTCTCCTTTTCCACACCTAGTCCCGTGTGGTAACTGTAGCTGACACATCCTATTCGTTTTTGATTTTCAAGTAGCAACATATCATCCCTCGTTGGCCCTCAAGTACAGCTGTACGCACGACAGAGAGAGACCAGAAAACACAGACAGACAAGACAGACAGACAGCAGACAGAGAGAGTTGTTAACTTACCTTATTTAGAGTAGACAACAATAGCCATACTGGGAAGGGCTGATGGTTGTACCACCACACAAGCTCAATGATATCCCACACCAATTACCCACATTTTTCATGGTGTGATGCGTTGAGAGAGACGAGAGAGGAGAGAGGAGACTGGGGAGACCCCCCCCCCCCCCCCCCCGAAAGGACCCCGCACCCGACCCGACCCGCAGACAACCACCAGGCCACACCGCAACGGAGAGCCACCAGATGGACAGAGGACAGACCAGTCAGACTGACCCAGTCAGACAAAACAGAAGCGCAGAGAGAGAGGCGCAACGAGAGAGGGACAGTCAGCACAGACAGAACAGAATCCGAGAGACCGACACCCCCCGACAGACCAGACAAGCAGGAGAGGAAGACAGGACAAGGACAGACCACATAACAGACAGACAGCAAGCAAGCAGAGAGAAACAGACAGACAGTGAGACACCAAGACACCGAGACACCCGACCTAGAGAGAGCGAGAGGGAGAGAGAGGGGTCAAATTTTCCAGCAGGAGCCACTAATCCCAACGTATCTGGTGATCATGGAGATCAGGCAGTTGGCGCGGGCGGGGGGGAGGGGCCCACCCGCCGGTAGCGGGGGGGGGCGAGGCTAGCAGCGCTTGGCGTGGCCAACAGTCGCGCCATGGTCCCTGTGGACTGGCTGGAACCACCACAGTCTGCCTTCAGGTTGCTGTTCGCACTGCTGCCGCGGCAACACCACACCACACACACACACACACACACATCACAACACCACACACACACACAACGCTTATAGATGGCAGCACACACCACATGCACACACCACCCCCCGCCAAAACACACCACACACACACACACCACCAGTGTGTCACTACAAACACCCACACAACCATACATACGAATACACACGTGCGCACGCACGCACCCACACACACACACAACCCCCCCCCACCCCCTCCCCAACCCCCCCCCCCCCCCCCCCACCCCCCCCCACAAACAACACACACACACACACAAACAGACACACACACACATGTACATACACACGTGCGCACGCACGCACACCAGCCACCACACAACACCCACAACCACACAAGAACACACACACAAACAACACCCATACTTGTACATACAAACGTGCGCACGCGACGCACCACACCGCGAAGCCACAAAAGAGCCAAAACTGAGCAAGCGCACAAAACACACCTGGTAAAAAAAACATACAAAAATTAACGTAAGCCAAACAAAAGAATCCCCAGACACGTGAAAAGGATCGCGAAAGAACCAATCACCGACGACACAAACCCAACTTTTTTCACAAACACAAACAAAAAGCCATGCACCAAAACACAACAACACGACACCAAAAAAAAATCCACCACACAAACAACGTGCGCACCGTACCGCTCAAAAAAGCGACAAACACCACAGCTACACGAACGCACGAACACTCGCCTACGCACACATCACACACAAACCAGAACACACCACACTACACACACCACACACCACACACACACGTGCGCAGCGTAGCGCAACGTACGCACATCACAAGGCACCGAGCACGCCCACTCACACACATTCACACAAATTAACACACCACACACAAACAACCACCACACCACACACACACACACCACACACCTTCACAACAAACAGCGCACCTTCACACGCGCGCGCGCGACACCCACAAAAAAACACCCACCACCACACACACCCAACACAAACACCCAACACACACACACAACCCACACACAGCCGGACGCGCTCTCGCGCGCAGGTTTTTCAATACTCATACTGTCGCTACGGTTGACACATAGCTATCGTGCTATAGTGTGCCTCACCTCACTCTCTCGCCTCAGCTCCTCTATCTCTCTCTCTCTCTCTCTCTCTCTCTCCTTCTCATCTATCTCACACCACACCACCACACACACCACCACATCACACACCACACACGACACACACACACACTGTACAAACACACACACCCCACAAACACACCCACACCAAACACAACAGCCACACACCACACACGACAAAGGCACCACATATAAACTCGTTCCATACCACAGAGATAGAGAATTGGCGGGGGGGGGGCGGGGGGGGGGGAGAAGACAGAGACAAGAGAGAGAGAGTGAGAGAGAGAGAGAGAGAGCAGACTACAGAGTGTGTTTCAGCTGCTAAGCAACAGGGCAGGACGTGCGGTCCTGGACCTCACAGATGGAGGCCTGCTGCAGTTCCCGGCTGGACAAGTTAGGGTTTGTTATGTCTTTGGTACAAACTGGTAGATGCGTAAGCCACGGCATTCACAGTGGGACCTGTTGGGCAATATGTCAAATGAACACCTATCTACATGTTGACAGTATGTAAATGAGGCCTTGTCTCATGTTGGCAGTATGTACAATGAGCCTTTATCTCATGTTGGCAGTATGTAAATGAGCTTACTCTGTTGCAGTAGGTAAATGAGCTTATCTACATGTTGGCAGTATGTAAATGAGCTTATCTCTGAGTTAGGCAGTAGCGAGAATGAGCCCTTATGTCATTGTTCGGCAGTATGTAAGAAGCCGATCGATGGTGGGCAAAATAAATTGAGCCTATCTTTGACTTGGCAGTATGTAGAAATAGCCTATGTCTCTGTTGGCGAAAGATATGGTGCACAATGAGGGCCGTTACTCATGTTTACGGCGCGTATGTATGAAAAGGCAGTTATATCATGTTGCGAGCTTGACTATAACCCTGAGCCTATTCCGCTGTTGGCCAGTATGTAAATAGCAGACTATATTCTTGTTGGCAGTTGGTTAACTGAGCCTATCTCAAAAAAGGACACTCGGCAGACGCCGTCGAACATTGTGCCGAGACGTCGGGCGGGTAATGTGTGGCATAACGAACAAAGACAAATTTCAGAACGCAGAAGACAAACAACAAAAAAACAACAAGTGAAGATCAGATTCAAAAACATAGGAGTGCGTACTTTTAAACCCTATGTTTGGGGGGGGGGGGGGGGGTAACGAGTAAATCCGTTACCGATCATCCCATTTATGTGAAGCATTAGCTAGATAAGGATTGCGCATTACCAATATTTTGACACGTTCCTTTTGTGAGAGTGTGGTGTAAACGAACAGCTGTGTGAGTTCTGTATATTTGTGAGAGAGGAGGGGTTTGTGAAAAGGGACGGTGCGTGTGTGGTTGCAGGGGGAGTGGTCAGGGTGCCGTGAATTGCAACAGGGGAGGGTTGTATTGCATTCGGTGTGGGAGGCCGGTAGGCCTGGAAGTAATTGAGATTGTAGAGTGAAAACTTCTGTGGTGTTTAGCTACGAATTACAGCTCCTCTCGTATGGATTTATTGGCTCGTGTTGTATGTCCTCTTGCTAGATCACACGTGTAGTTTCGTTGTATTTGACGTTAGGAGATGAAGAAGAACAAGAAACAAGACGGAAATAAAGGAACAGAACAAAAAGAGATAGAATAAGATACATACAAAAAGAAAGATTCAGAACCGAAAAAAGAAGAGAAAAAAAAAGCGAAGAATTTAGGCGACAGGATTCGAAAGGCTTGTGTGTGGTTGTGCTTGTGGTGTCTGTCAAGAGTCCGAACCATCAGACATCCCTGGGCCGAAGAGTTTAGGACATAACTCTAAAGCTTCGGTCAAATCGGTGTGAAAGAGATGGCGATATCTGACTAAACAAATCTTATTCGTGGATTCCTTGGACAAGTCGATAATACCTTCCTCTTGCTGTCTACGCGATGCCAACTGATAGAAGACGCACTCAAGCGAAAGTATGTTGTAACATCTGATCTCAGAGAACATGACGTTCGACGCAGTACGGAAGGGCTGCTTGATGGTACTTTCGCCAGAATGGCCATTTAGTATTACAATCAGGAACCCTACCTCCTCAGCGTACAAAAAAGGCTCATTATGAAGTCAGAGAACATTACTTTTCATATACCACCACAATCGAACATCTGAAAGGCAAGTACTGTGCAATAGGTGTACACGGTTCGGGCAACCTGTGACGCCAACCCAAGGCACTTTTACATTTTTCAGCTAGAACCGTTTGTTTAAGATTTACTCCTAAAAAGATTCAACACGTTGTACATTTAGGCCCGCAGTGTGCCAGTGTTTATTGAGCAGAAAAAAAAAAATGTTCATTAACGTATTCAGTTTGTATGTTTAATATGTTGTGGTGGCGACCAACGTATAAAGCCAAGAGGAAGAAAAAGCTACAAATGTAGGATAGTGAAAAATGTTTGCAAGCGGCCTTTTCATTTGTTCAGAGCTATATGAACAGTATTGTTTTTATTATTATTATCACAATAGACACCAGGACACCCAACGAAAAAAAAACGTTGAATGTGTGGCACATGTTTCTTAACTCACAACCAAAATTGACGAGCAACGCAAGAGGATTAATAGCAAAGAACATGTCTATAGTCTGGAAATTGGCGTATGAATAAGGATCTAATCAGTCTCAGTCGTTTTCTTGCCCTGCAATCAATTGCAGTAGGAGGAAGGGACAAGAGGGAACGCTGCGATGCGGCTGTTTGGAAGCGCAGGGAAATGCAGGAGAGGAAATGATGCGTATTTTTTACAAGATTGGTATTTACATTGCCACTTTTGAATGGTTAAGTGTCCGTGTCGGGTATTTTGGCTCTCTCTCTGCTCTATCTACGAGCCTCTCTCTCTCTCTCTCTCTCTACTCTCTCCTATCATCTCTTCTCTCTCTCTCCTCTGAGTGGGCTAATGCTTTATAGATCTGGTCTGCTCCGCACAGTGTGTGTAGTGCGTGTGTGACTATGAGTGTGTGTGCGTACCGTGGTTGTGTGATTTGTATTTGTGTTGTGGTGTGTGTGCTGTGTGTGTGTTTGTCGTGTGTGTGCGTGATGTGTGTGTATGGTGCCCTTGTGTGTGTGGTCGTGGTGTGTGTGTGTGTAAGTGGTGCTGTGAAGGTGGTGATGGTTGTGTGTGATTGGTGCGTGTGCGAGTGCGAGTGTTTGTGAGAATGTGTGTAGTCCGGGGTGAATACCATTTGTAATGGGTGGTGCAGTTTTCTTTTAGAATAATATGCGATAATAGTTGTTCACTTGTACCAGCTGATTTATATTGTGTTAAAACTGTATGTTTCAGTGTTCATTTAGTACCCTTGAATAGGCATGAAACATGACCAGATTGTTAAAAAGAGTAACCTTATCGTTATTATCTGTAACACTGCGGGAAAAAGATTCTTCTCTCTCTCTCTCTCTCTCTCTACTCTCTCTCTCTCTCTCTATCTCTCTCTCCTCTCTCCTTTTAAATGAATATACGCATACTCCGGACAGTCTTCTCTCGCTCCCTACTCTCCCCTACCTAGGTCTCTCCCTCTCTCTCCTTCTTCCTTGCTCCCTGTCTCTCTCTCGTCTCTCATTCCGATCGGTCTACCTCACTCTCCCCCCATCTCTCTTCTCCAGCAGCCCTTCTTTCTCTCTCATCTCTCTCTCTCTCTCCTCTCTCTAGCTCTCTCCACTCCCCTGCCCCTTTTCTATTGGTATCTACGTACCTCTCTCTCTTTTCTTTCCTCCTCTGACTCTTTGTCTCTCTCTCCCTCCTAAACTCTCCCTCATCCTCGTTCTAAGTCTCTCTCTCCATCGTCTCTCTACCCTCTATCTCTCCTCGCATTCCATTGACAACGATTATTTGTATTTCCTACGATTCGACGCTGGAAGTGTCCCGGTTTAGCAAGAAGAACTATGGCCCTTTCCTTTACAACCCCAGCAACCCAGGAGACAGGACTTTGAGATCCCGTAGCATAGCCCTGTGATGAAGACGAAGTGTTGGATAGGAATCCATGTAAAAAAGCTCTTGTTAGAAAATATCAGAAAAAAACAACAATGAACTGTTAGGGTTATAATATTTAATCAGATGTATGGAACCATCGATCATTAACCACGAGGGATGCCATACACCATCGCCTTATAATGAAGAAGACGAAGACAGAAGAAGAAGAAAAAGAAGAATAGCAGCAGGAAGCAGCAGTAGCATAATAGTAGTATGTTGTTGTTGTTGTAGAAGCAGTAGTAGAAGTTTGCGGTTGTAGTAACAGTTAGTAGAAGTAGAAGTAGTTGTAGTAGTAGTAGAAGCTGTAGTAGTAGTGTTGTGGTAGTGGTAGTAGTGGTGGTGGTGGGTGGTGGTGGTGGCGGCGGCGGCGGCGACGACAGCGGCAATGGTGGTGTGGCAGTAGTAGTAGTAGCAGCAGTAATAGTGGCAGTAGTAGTAGTGGTGGTGGTGGTGGTGGTGGTGGTGGTGGTGGTGGTAGTAATAGTAAACAGCAACAAGAAGAACAATTATGATAATAATAGGCTAATAATAATAATAATAATAATACAATGATAACTAATGATAACAATAAGGCGGATAATTGGTTTCATCACTTCAAAAGCATTTTCAGAATAGGAAACACAGCGACCATTCATACGAAAAAACGTCCTTTCTTGTCATCTCAATAATGAAATCGGTTGTCACATTTGTACTGAGGGAGAGTTGGCATGCGTCTGCACCTTCTTTTCCCGTCAACCTCAATGAAGAATCACTGCAGCGCCGCGCTTCAAAGCACGTGCACTAGGTTCTTCATCTCTTTGAGTTGTGTGGCATGTCATGGGTCTGTGCCTATGGTTTCGCTGTCCATTCTCTAACGTCGTCAGCTCACAGGCATTTTCCCCATCCGTCTCTCTTCCTCGACATTTCCCTGGAGGATTGTTTCAACAGATCTTTGGGATCTTGTGATGTGGCCATACCAACGTCGTTTTCATGTACGAAGTAGTGACGTCAGCGGACCTTGTACGAGTTGCTTGATGGTGCGCTGATGCGCTGGATCATGGTGACGTGGTCAGTGCATGCACTGGATCATTGGTGACGTGGTCAGTGCATGCATGGATCATTGGTGACGTGGTCAGTGCATGCGCCGGATCATTGGTGACGTGGTCAGTGCATGCACCGGATCATTGGGTGACGGGTCAGTGCTGCAGTGGATCATGTGCGTGGTCAGTGCATGCAGTGGATCATTGGTGGACGTGGTCAGTGCATGCGCCGGATCATTGGTGACGTGTGTCAGTGCATGCACTGGATCATTGGTGACGTGGTCAGTGCAGCTGACGTTGAGTATTTGGCGGCAACCCTTCCAGGCTTGGGTTTTATCTTTCCAGATCCGTTGCGATGGCCCATGTGTCGCACGCCTACAAAAGGTGGGAAATGCTCTTGTATGCAGGAGCCTGATCTTGTGTTTTCAGGGGACATGCTATTGTCCCTCCATAGAGGATTCAGTCTGAAAAGCGCTGATGTTGTCGTTGCTGTCTTTGAAAAGGACATTAATTTGAATTTCCTATTGTTCATGAGGATCTCATATCAGGGGAACTGTTGAACCGTTTCCTTGCTTTTCGTTGTTGGAAGTTACATCTGTAGTGATTGTGGTGCTGTGGCTATCCATTAGCTGGTTTAGAAAGCGAAGAATTAAAGGGAAGTTGGATTGAACATCGTGTGAAGAATGAGAAAAAAACCTACACCACAACAACATAAAGACAGTTGTTAGAAAGAATATAAAAAGGCTTCACCGAACAGAACCAAAGTAAATGGGCACCATTCAGGGGAAAAAGTCCGCAACTGTCTCAGGTTAGGGCGAGGGCATCATGAAAAGATGGACTGTGTGCTGATCTGAAATTCTAAAAACACAGTAACGGAGACACAAGCATGCCAGCACACAGTCATCAAATGAACATGACTTTGCGAAGCTCTTTGAAAACATTCGAGTAGAGGGAAGTCGCTGCAACGATGCAGGGGATTGGCAGACATTTGCGACATTATCCAGTGAACATTCAAGCATGGTAGAGGCAGTCGGCATGATATCTTCTCTGCCATCTGCACCAAAATCTTGCGCACGTGTTGAGTGGCTGAGTGCGGCAGCCAGCCAACACAGCACCACGAGACAAGCCCCTCAGGTGGAACCCCCAGGAAAGAAAAGGAAGACACGGCCGGCCGAGGAAAACACATGGCGACGTGACCTGGAGGCAGATGCCCAGTCTCGAAGAAGATGGGCCACACATGGGGGCAGCTGGAGAGACTGCCCAGGACACAGACAGCTGGGAGGGACTTGCTGGCGGCCTGTGTCCCAGTGGGGGCGATGGGGGAAAATTGATTTTGAATTGATTGTTGAATGGTTTTTAGCCACGAACTCAATCGGCAATCTTCACCCTTTCAGAGAAAGAAGAATCTCTAGAAGACTGCCACCATCGCAATGTAAGTTCGGATCAGCCACGCCAGCACATTGTTGTTCGAAGGCGTTTTAAAATAATCTCTGTCGCAAAAGGACATCATTATTTGCCAACAAGCTTGATTTTGAAAAGTCAGAAGCACCGCTTGCGAAAAGCACTTCCAGCACCATAGAGAGTTCTACCAAGTCCTTCGTGGGCTCAAAAAAGGGGCTTTTGATTAAAACTCTTGCCGGAGGTGCCATTGGGCCACGTGACAAAACGTAACTCTTGTCAGAGGTGCATGGGCCCACAAGACAAACGTACTTTGCAGGAGTTGCATTGGGGCCACACTGGACAAACCGTAATACTTTGCAGGAGGTTCATTGGGGCCACAATGTGACAAACACGAACTTTGGCGGAGGTGCATTGAGGCCCACAATGACAAGAACGTACAATCGCCAAAGCAATCAACGAACCTCCAGCCCTGTACCCCGAATTAACCATCAAAACCACAGCAGGTTGCTGTCATGCAAACCCGCACCGGTTGCTGTCAGTCAAAACCCCCACCGTTTGCTTTTGAGTATTGGTTCGTTCTTAGTAGGATTTGTCTAGGCTTCCTTCTCATTCCCACACTTGTCTTGTCTATTGATGGATCTAGCTGACGCCTCGAGTGATGGTATTAGCACCGTCGGCATTAGTGACAAACCTTACGAACCTCCGTTTTGGATATGGAACTGATTGGAAATGGTACGGTAAAATACATCCAGCTTTGTAAACAAGACTGGATGAAATCTCACAGATAGGCTCAGAAATAAGCACTCAGAAGATTAAGTTGTTGGCTGAATAGATGCACTGTAGAAAACGAAAATCGTAAAACTTCTGGCGCTGATGTATCCTTGGTTACTCTAAAGGAAGTCGATGTGGTGAGGTGAGACTTTGTATTGATTTTTTTTATGTGATGAAACAAAGGCCCTTGCAACTGGTCAAATTTATCGCA
>JADBJO010021225.1:0-7500 GCA_016801955.1 Conus betulinus
GCCTCTGGCGGAATGTGCGTGCGTCTGTCGACAAGGTCACTCCCGTTCCATTAGGCGCTCTTCTTGTCAGTTCCTGTTTATATCACCGCCTTGCTGACCACACAGGTTTCCCTCAAGGCCCGTCACGATGCAGAGAAAAACAAACCTGGGGGTGGGAGCGGGGTGGATGGGAAGGGTGGTGGCCGGGTCAGCATGCCCAGATACAGTTACAAAGACCGGATGCATGTACTAATTGTACGTGGTTGGTAACACCGTAGATTAAATGAAAGGTCATTATCATCCTCTGGGCGGATAAAGCTAGGCATCTAGAGGGCGCAAGCCACTCTGATTTATCACCCACAGTTTACACTAATGAATTTAAGAAGAAAAAAAAAAAAAGGGGGGGGGGGGGGGGGGGGGGGGGGGGGGGGGAGGGGGGAGTAAGAAAGGAAGAAAGAAAGAAAGAGAAAGCTGCTAAACTGATAATAAAGAAAACATCTCTATGCAAAAAATAAATAAATAAATAAAATAAAGTAGTGAATAAAAAAGGAATTGTAAAAAAAAAAAAACACGCATGAAAGTGCAATGTTGCCAAATAGTACAGCAAAGTTGACAAAAAGTGCTCATTTGAATGCCTGACTCTTGATTCTAATCGTCATATTGAAAAATTGATAAATGAACATACAAACATCACTGACAATATGAAAACAAAAAAAACAAAAAAAAGAGTGAAGACTTCCTCGATCAAAGGTAAGAGAACGAGTCACAGATGCGGGCGAACTGAACAACCGTTGAGAAAGCCAGATGCATGTCAATCGGCTTTTAAAGGAGGAAAAATACTGGACGTTAGTTACGAAAGAGATTTTGATTAAAGGGTGTTGTGTGACTAAGACAAGAAAGGACGCACTTTTAATTAGTTTGTACAGGGACGGGTTAATGCGCAGGGTTTATGACCTTTCTCAGACGCGTGTGTATGTGTTGCCCTTGCAGTCTGGACAACCGGCGAAGACTGCCGATGTACATAGTAGTCCCTTCCACGTTCGGTGTTTGTCCATTGCGTAACCAATTAAGAGATCCAACGAACATGTGTAGCTGTACCTCAACCGTTCCATCACAGCATTTTGTCAATTCTTTTCTTCTCCCACCTTTCCGCAATCTTCACGTTGTCCAACCCTCAGCCGGCAAACTCTCTCTCTCTCTCTCTCTCTCTCCTCTCTCTCTCTCTCTCTCTCTCTCTCTCTGTCTGTCTTCATTATTGTTATTCTCATTTTTTATTTCTATATTTTTGTTTGTTAATTATTATTCTTTTTTTTTTTTTTTTTTTTTTCATTTATCTTCTATTTTCATTTGATGTTTCTTTTATGATTACATGACCGCTTTGCTTGCTTCTTTGTTTGTTTGTTTTTTTTTTTTACATTAATTGATTTCACTGCATGTTTGTAGTCCCTACTCAGGGCGAGGACTGGATGTAAAAAAGCAGGTCAGTGCTTATCTATTATCCTCGTAAATAAAGAATTTTGTCTTGTCGTGTGTGTGTGTGTGTGTGTGTGTGTGTGTGTGTGTGTGTGTGTGTGTGTGTGTGTTATGTACTCAAATGCCTATCACACACACACACACACACACACACACACACACACACACACACACACACACACACGTGTGCGCACACACTTGCTCGCATACACACATGCAGGTCAGAAGAGAGACAACTTAGTCTTCGCCACATGCCAGCCAACGCTGTTTGTCATTTTTGTCTCCCTTTGTTCCAAATCACGGCCTACTCCTACTACATCTACGTCTCAGTTAAGTCATGATGTAAAAAGTCCCGCTGACCATGGGAGACCACATCAAGGTTGTGTCCAGTAAGTTTAAATGCCAGCTCTTACATTAGAAAGTTGGTCGGTGACTGGTTAGTTCCGGCCGGCCGGTTGGTTGATTCTTTAATAAGTGAATGGGCGAATGAGTTCGTGGGATGGCTGGTTGGCTGGTATAGGTTTGCTGTCAGTTGAAGAGTCAGTCAATCAGTCCGTTTCAGTTTCACCTTGTTTTACGATAGCCCAGTCCTTTCGGGACAGCTGTCAATCAACCAGTGGATGAAGTCCACACATCAGCATAGACTGGACAATTCTGTGGTGTATGAAATAGCTGTATTTGTCTCAGAGCATTCGTCGCACATACAGTCATCAAGCGGGTAGTTTGTCCTGCGTGTCTGCACAACTGTACCCGACCAAGAAACAGAGCGACAGGAATAGTATCTTCGTCTTTCACTATTTGGATTGCGTATGTTTACTGCATTCATCTCTTCCCGTGGTCTGATTGCCTCTGTGTCAACTCCTGTTCACGGGATTGGCTGTTTTTTTTCAACACATTTTCACAGTTTATTGTGTGAAATGATCAAAACTTGTGCACACACACGGTGAATGGATTGCAGGCGAAGCCTATGTGCAGGCAGGAGGCCGACCTCACTGAATAATGGACAAGGAAAAGCTGGTGTACGTGCCTACTTGAAAGGGCAGTCCCATCAACCGAACAATGCTCTCGCCTGGAAGAGGTTAGTTAGTTATCTGTGGAAGCGAATGGGAATGACTAAGAATAGTAGGAATACGAGGCGAGTTACTGTTCCTTTCCCCACGACTACTTTGACCTGACCGATTGAGGCTGAAGAAAATGTAAGGCAAAGGATAGGGAAGAAAGGAATGCGGAGGAGGGCGGGGGCGGGGTGGGTGGTGGTGAGGAAGGAGCTGGGATGGGGAAGTTGGGACTGGATGTCACGATACGAGGATTGGCGAATTTGGGTGAGAATGTTGAGTTTTCCGTGCACCAATCAGACGGCGACATCGCCTATGGTGCACTGATTTAAAAGAAAGGCGATAAAGAACTAGGAATGATCGTCTCTTCTGACCTGTGAGCTTTTGAGTCAAAATTGATCTGGTCTGTATGAAGCAGGAAGTGAATTTTAAACGGAAAGAAGTTGAATGAGAAACAAGGTTGTTAAAACTACCTCTTTGGTTTTCATCCCTGTCTCTGTTATTTCTTTGCATTACATGTCAGGCTACGGGTCTCGCAAAGTTCTGTCAACCTCACCGCTATTGGTAGCTGATAAGACAATCATTCACCTGTTGTAGGCTTACTTGATGTCTCGAGCAAAGCTTTCCGTTTCCGTTGCTAACGTCCTCGCCTCCTCTTTGAATACAGGTACTTCGCTGATTGTGACTTAGTATACGCTCGTGACTGACAAAATAATAGATATATATTAACAATGCCTTAAACTAATGGCATTTCGGTTGATTATCTTGTTGTAGACCTCCATAGCGTTTATGTCTGTCAGTGAAGTGTCGTTAGGTTTGTTTGTTTGTTTGTTTGTTTTGATTTTTTTTTGTTTTTGTTTTGCTTTGTTTGGTTTTTTTTTGTTTGTTTGTTTGTTTTTTTTTGTTTTGTTTTGTTTTGATTTGGTTTGGTTTTTGGTTTTCTTCCCTTAATTTGCAGTCCAGATTGCGCCGCGATTATTTACTTATACATAGTCGTAAAACAGGGCAGAAAAGATAGCCCAGGTGTAATGAATAATCCTGTCGTGGTTCACAGACGGACATGCCTGCGTCGCCCACATGGTATTGGAGACCGACCTTAACGTGACTAACGCACCTACGTGGTTTCAGATCGGCAAGCCTTTGTATACACTCTCGTTCACAGAGGTATGGCAATTCATGGTGCTTAAAGTTTTGAATGGCGAAAATGAAACTATTGTTTCCCTCCTCTTCCTTCTCCACCACCCCCCCCCTTCCTTCTCCTCGGTCCCTTTTTTTCCCTCATATTGGACTACAGAAATATCTGCGAAAAATAAAAAAAAGAAAGAAAATAAACTATATTTACTAATAAATTTGGGCACTTTTAATTACATCGACTCGGATGAGAATGTTCCATCGAATTTGCTGTTATATATATATATAGTTTTGGAAATAATAGTAAAAGAAGAAAACTTGCTATGCTGGGATTGTCACATGATATGACTGATTTCGACACGATTAATGAACTCGGTTTTAAATCGGTAAACCTTTGTATACACTCCCATTTACAGACGCAAGATAATTCATAGTACAAATGTATCGAACTGCGAAAATAAAATGTTTCTGTTCTCCTTCTTCTCTCCACGTCGGCATTATTATTTTTTTTTTCTGTTGGTTTTCTTCCTGTATGGGATTATAGACATCTCTATAGGTAAGAAAATAGCCATACGAGAGTATATGTAATAAATGACTTTTTAGCACTGTTGATTACATTGACAGAAAATGTCCCGTAGAAATCGCTGTCTAGATGCAGGTTTTGAAAGGAAGAGTGTCCCAAGTCACATGACACTGTTTCCAGATGCCAGGCCTATCCCAAAGAGGCTCTTACAATTTAACGCAATGGGTGTTTTTGAAGTGGTGCCTGTGCGCAATATCCCACAGTAGGATACCCACAGAGAAATTCCACTTCTTCGAAACCGTTGCACAAAACCACAGGCTGCTCTCCTGATGCACAAAATTCATCATCAGCGAGCTAGATCCGCGCCTTCAGGTTTTTTTTTTTTTTTTTTTTTTTTTTGTGCCTGTTTGTTTTTAATCTTCAATTTTTGTGTTCCACAATACTGGAACTAAAAGTACCAAACTTTTTTTTTTACATGTTAACATGTCCAGTTTTTTTGTCTTCTATTTGACTGTCCAGCGAAGCATGGTGACATGTTTACACAGAGGACTGTTCATTGGCTCATGACGCCAAATCCAAGAAATCTATTTGGCTTGACTAGAGAATCTCGTGAACTGATTTATCGCACGAAATAGATTTTGAACTTCGAAATCTGTTTTGTTACAAAACAGGCTAACTCTGACAGGGAACACAGGAGCACTATGCCGCAAAAAGTGCTGGCTCACAAGTCCATGTGACGTACCTCTTACCGATAACGACAAGCGAAACGAACAGTTTTGTAGCGTCTTTTTACTCTGCACTTAACGAATAACGGTCTGGTTCTAAAACCCTGTACATAATCAGTTATGCCTGCTGGAATGCAAGCCGAGTGACGAGTTGAACTCAGCCGATATGTTATCAGAGATGTTTGTGCGCACACGTAGCAACCAACCCCATTACAGCCGGCAGGTCTCGAGGTATGTTCAGACAGTACTACGTGTTTACCTACCACGTGAGTCGTTCAGCCAACGCTACGTTCCCCTGCTTCTAACTATGGATGTTGTTCAGTCAGCAGTGCTTTCCCTTGCTGTTCAACCATTCTTACTTCTTCATAGTTAAGGCGAGACGTGTCGTTTAAACATCGCCACTTTTCCCCTCCTCTTAACTGCAGGCGTCCTTCAGGTCATCACTTCTTTTGCCTACCTTTAACGACACGTGTCGATATGTCATCACTACTTTTTCTAACATGTACCGCACATGTCATGCAGTTATCACTACTTTCTTCTGCTTTAAGCTCTACATGTCAGTTTATCCATCACTACTTTTTCCTTCTTTTGGCAACACTTGTCGTTCAGCTTGAACTTTTTTTTTTTCATTTTTTTTTAACTGCACGTGTCTGCAGATGGAAAAGTGTAAAAAAAAAATAAATAAAAAAAAAAGTGTGGAAAATGGAAATGACGGAAAGTGAGAAAAAAGATCAGAAAACATAGAAAATGGTGGCAAAATAGAAAAAAAAAGAGGAATGGGGGTAGGGGGGGGGGGGTAGAAAAGATGGGAAAAGAGAGAAGGGATGGGGAAACATTACAAACAAAAACAAAAACGCTTGATAAAAGAGGGAACATGTGAAGAAAAACACGGAAAAAAAAAGGGCGTTGAAATTAGAAAAAGGGCGGGGGACATAGGAAAGGTGAGGTGGGGGAGGGGGGAGGGCGGAGGAGGGTGGAGTAAGGTGAGGGAACATGGAAAAAGGTGACGGACAGTAAGAAAAAGATGAAAGAACACCAGAAAAAAAAAAATGCGTGGGAAGTAGGAAAAGATGAGGCAAAACAGAAAAAAAAGATGGAGAAATATAAAAACAAACAAACAAACAAAAATGAGAGGAAAACAGAAAATATGGGAAAAAGTAATAAGGGGAAACAGGGGGGGGGGGGGGGGGGGGGGGGGGGGGTTGGGGGGGTGGGTGGTGGAGGGGGTGGGGGGGGGGGTGGGGGGGGAGGGGGGGGGGGGTGGGGGGGGGGGGGGGGGTGGGTGGTTGGGAGAAGAGTAGAAAAGGGGGGGGTGGGGTGGGGGGGTGGGTGGGGGGGGGGGGGGGGGGAAAAAAAAAAAAAAAAAAATATGGGGGGGGGGGGAGGGTGGTGGGGGGGGGGGGTGGGTAGGGGGGGGGGGGGGGTTTGAGGGTGGGGGGTGGGGGGGGGGTGGGGGGGGGGAGGGGGGGAAAAGGTGGGGGGAAGCATAAATAAAGAGGTGGAAGTAGAGAAAGGTTGTGGGAGCAACAAAGAAAAAGGATGGAATATAGGAAACAAAAAAGGGATGGGGGGGGGCATAGAAAAAGGTGGTGGGGGGGGTGGGGGGTTTCTTGTGAGGTTGTGTGGGAAGCATAAAAAGGTGAGGAAGCAGAACAAGGTGGGACAGTAAGATGGCGTACGACAAAAAGGTGGATAAGGACAAAAGGTTGAGGTGAAAAGGTGGATGAGGTCGAAAAGCGGATGGTAGGTAGAAAAAGGTTGGAGGGGGGGGGGGTAGAAAAAGGGTGAGGCCCGAACATAGGTGAAAGGTGGGACCGTGGACAAGAAAAGAAACTGGTGGGCGAAAGTAAACGGAAAACGAAATGGAACGAATGGGAGAAGCAGAAAAATTAGGAAAAAACAGAAAAAAGGTGAGGAAAGCAGAAATAATAGTCAAAGGCAGAAACAGGATGGAATGTAATTTAGGTGTTGAAACTGGTAGTTTAGAAAGAGGTGAAGAGTGACAAGTGACGAACATTCGGAACTTTGATTTTATGAAGAGACATGTTGAAAGGAAAAAAAAGGATGGGCTGGGGAAAAGTAATGTTGCCTGCACACAGCAGCGTCTGTCCTTCGTTACCCAGAAACCGTGGCATGTGTCCTCGATAGTCCAGCCAGCCCCGGAGAGCTCCCTCTCTTCATAGCGCGGCTTCTAAGTACCCGTCTCTGTCCTCTGGCCCAGCAGTTAATAGCTGGGACAACAGTGTGATACAAGGAGTGGCTGTAGTCGTCGAGGCCTAGATCTTGGCAAGAATTCGTGTGGGGGTGTTTTGTTGCATGTTATAGCCGTGACTTTCACCATAAGTCCTCCACTCGTCTGGTTTCCTATTTAAAGCAGTGACAGAGAGAATATAGTGGTGGTCTGTGGTAAAACACACAAAAAATCCGAAATTCTCTCGTGTTTTGAGAGATGTCTGTTTGAGAATTAGAACACGAAGACTTCTACTGTTACTCTGAACTCTTTCCGGCACTTAACTGATGAACAAAACACTCTGTTGTGCTTTGTAATTTGTTTTAGAGCTAAAATAAGACTGGTGTGTTTTGTTTTGTGCTATTTTTCGAAGCACTGGAGGAC
>JADBJO010021225.1:17500-29933 GCA_016801955.1 Conus betulinus
TCTAGCACGTGACCCTCAATCGGTGAAAAGGCTACGAAACGGCTCATTCCTCCTCCAGTGCAGATCGAAGAAGCAATCAGAACAGCTGCTGAAGGCAACAAGGCTCGTGGACAGAGTAATCCGGGTGACTCCCCATAAGCAGTTGAATTCGTCCAAAGGAGTTATTCGGTGCCCAGATTTGAAAGGTTTCTCAGAAGCGGAGATCAAGGCAGAACCAGCATCCCAAGGTGTGACGGAGGTGCATAGGGTGACAGTTAAAAAAGGTGCAGAAAGAGTGCCCCACCGACACCCTCTTTCTGACATTCTGCAACCCTTTCTTACCTCCGGTCATTAAAGTGGGATACATGAATGTGTGTGTCCAGTTGTATGTCCCATCCCCGATGAGGTGTTTCAAATGCCAGAAGTTTGGACGCCTCAGAGACCGCTGTTCTGGGGAGAGGAGGCTTGTGGTGTTTGTTGTAAGGCAACCCATGATGGGCCGTGTAAAGACCCGGCTCACTGTGCAAACTGCGGTGGCGACCACCCCTCCTCTTCACGCAACTGCCCTGTTTGGATCCATGAGTCCACCATCCAAAAGTAAAAACCGAAAAGAAAATCTCTTTCTTTGAAGCATGTTAAACAGGTTGTTGGTAGTCAGACGTCAACAGTGTCTTCATATGCTTCGGCTGTGAAGAAAGTTTAACCCATCCAGTCTGCTACCAGACTGATGAATTCATTTTCAGCAAAACATTGCCAGGTAAAATGTTAAACTCTGGTGGAAGCAAAGCCACCGCCTCCCAACCCAAATGGGTGCCTCTGGTGGAGGCAATAAATCCACCACCCTTCAGACTGCCCAGCAGTCTACTCCTCCCGCCTCGAACGTTCGTGAGCGGTGCCCGTGCGGGCAAGGGAGGGAGTACCAATGTGGAGATGGTGGAGAGGCAGAAGAAACCTCCACCATCTCCAAAACTCAAGCCGTCTTCACCTGCGGGCAAGTCTGCCAACAGGTCTGGAGACCAAACCAATCCAGTGCAACTGAACAACAAATGCACTCCATTGGATGCAGACGATGACTCTGAGATGAACTGATTTTTCTCCTATTCATCCTCTGCATCATGGACAGTAAAATAATTCATTGGAATATCTGAGGTTTAAACTCAAACTTTGAGGAGCTGCAGCTTCTGTGTCAAACAATAAAACCTTACGTCGTAGCTCTTCAGGAAACTAAAATTCAAAGCCAGAAGACCCTCACTCTTTCTGGCTTTAATATTCTTTCCAAAGGTATGGCGACTGAGGAAAGTAGTTATGATCATAATATCCATCACTGTCGCTCCTGAACTTAATATTCCCGGTAATCATCCTTGAAGAAGAAGGGCGAAAAAGAATGCAAGGACGATCCTAGGAAAGATGAAAAACGTATACAAGAGACTTAGACGAGGGTCACATATAATCTCGGAAATTGGTCTATTCCCCAAAGATGCTACCCTTATAGCGAAAAGGGGGTCTAAAAGGGAGACATGAGGAAAGCCAAGAAGCGAGATAATAAGTGTATGTGTAAGGGAGGTGGGGGTGGGGGGGGTGGGGTTGGGAGGTGTGCGTTTGTGTATGTTCATGTATGTTTGTTAGTGCGCGCGCGCACGCGCGCGCGCGCGCGTGTGTGTGTGTGTGTGTGTGTGTGTGTGTGTGTGTGTGCGTGCGTGGGACAGCGTGTGTTGTGCGTGCGTGAGTGGGCTTGTGCAGTGTGTATGCAAATGTACAGTGGTGGCAAGCCATACATAGATACAGCTCTAAGAATGAACAGATATATAAGCAATGACCTGTGTAATTTGGAACAAATTCATGCATACACACAACAGAACAAATAGGCAAAACAAACGGATAAACATTAAACTAGTACCACAGCACAACTGATGGCTACCTAGTGGTTCTTGTTATACTTTGTCTTCGTTTTTTTTTTTTCCTGGAAGAGATACATCTCCAGTATCCGATGTTATACAAAAAGCGTGTTTCTGAATTCTGTTATTTATTAATTACGCAATAAGTAAATTGATGTAACGCTTTCTCAGTTCTATGTGTTGATCGAAGATCATTTGTAATGCTATCAATTTTCCAGTTTTACGTGCTATGCTAATGGACATTTTCCCTACTAATATGATATGGTTAATCGATTTTGTGTTCTGTTTACTTATATCATCTCTGCGAACACCAAAGAGTACGTCAGTTAAGGACAGTTTTAGGATTTACCGATTCTCGATGAAATCAATATTTCTACATAATTCCAAAATTTGTTGACAGGAGACAGTAGAAAAAGAAAATGTTCGATAAAGTCGATTTCATCTGTACAGTTATCACACTTATTTGTTTCCGATACTTTCATTTTTTGCAAAAGAATATTAGTAGGGTAAATATTGTGGTTTATTTTCCATTGTAGTTCATTCAGCCTAACCTCTTTTGTAGATGTTCTTGGTATTAGCCATACGAGATCGTCTATTTCAAAGTTAAGTTTTCTATGCCAAAAGTCTTTGCCATTTGCAGTTATGTAACTTGGATTCCTTTGCTCCAGTAACTTCTTATCTCTTTTGGTTTTTTTATTGAATAGATGATGAGCTTCACAGTCAGCAGAGTAAACATTGTCAAGAGGGATATTGTTGTCATATATCCATTCCCGCCAAGATAATGGGAGGGCGTTTCGCAATGCATTGTACTCAAAAATAGTATTTGCATTACGATATCCTAAAACTGTCTCTACTTCTGTAAGAGTAAGCAATCTATTTTCATTAATGTGCACAATGTCTCTAACAAACTGTATCCCCTTTTCTTTCCATGCTTGAAAATATAATATATTGCCTTTATATTTTATCAAATTATTATAGAATAACACTTGATCTAAAAAGGTAGTAGGTGTTACTTCTTCTAATTTGACTTTCCTCTTATTATTCAAATAAATGGTGACTACATTGCTCCAAAATTCATTATCTATTAGTTCAATTTGCTGCAGCTGTTTTGCATTACAGTTAAGCTTAAATATGCTATCATTATCTATTATTTTGTTTAATTGCCACCTCGGAATCTTACTCCAGTTTTCGTCTGTTGCAGAGAACAATTTCCCTGCCCATTGCAAATATATATGTGTTTTGAAGATCCATAATGTTTACCATTTTTAAACCTCCTAAGCTATAATCTGATTCCATTACTTTCCTTTTAACTTTTTCAAATGCTTTCCGATTACTGTGTTTCTTTTGCCAAACAAATTTATATAACATCGTATTTATTCTCTGCAAGACTTCAAAGGGAATACCAATTGACTGCATTACAAAAACTAACTGACTAATCAAAAAAGATTTAATTACTGTAATTTTGCCATGAATGCTGATGTCTCGTTTACTCCAGTTCTTTATTGATTTTTCTATGGTTTGAACCCTGCCCTTCCAGTTCTCTTCGAATGTTCTTAGCCATTTTATCTTTCTCGAAATAAATTCCCAGTATTTTTTTCTTTTCTACTATAGAAAAAGGCAGATTGTTTTCATTTATTCTCCTACCCATTCTTATAGCTTTGGTCTTATTCATATTTAACTTAAGACCAGAAAAAATGTCTCGAATGCTTTCACAATATTTAAGATTCAATCATATCATTTTGTTTTCTAAGAATAAGGTGGTATCATCAGCGAGTTGTTTTATCTTTATGTACTGTTCGTTTGTATGGTCCCTTGTTGGCACTTGGATACCTGTATTTGGCTTTTTCTGATCTTTGCTGCCAAGAGCTCCACAGCTAAAACGAACGCTAATGGGGAAAAGGGACATCCCTGCCTTATACACAAGTTACATCAAATGGCTCAGATAACCAACCTCCATGGTTGATGCAGCTTTGGTTACCATTTGTCAAAACTTGTACCATCTCTGGAAATCGGTCCCAAATCCTAATACTTTGAATACATGTAGAAGATATTTTTTTTATATGGAACCAAAGGGCTTTTTCATAATCTATAGCTAATAGGTACCCCCACCTTTCCAGTTTTATTTAAATAGTTGATGACATCATCGATGGTTCTAAGCACTGTTGATATATTTCTTCCTTTTATGTAGCCAACTTGATCTTCGTTGACTAAGTTATGGATGACTTTACCCAGTCTTTCTGACAGTACTTTTGCCAAGATTTTATAATCAGAATTAGTAAGAGTAATGGGTCTCCAGTTATTAAGTTTAACCCTATCCAAGTCTTTACCTTTGTGAAAAAGAGTTATAATACCTTGCCGTTGTGTAAATGAGAGACTTCCTTTGTTAAAAGATTCAATATAGGAGTTAGTGACAACATTGCCTAATTTTGACCAAAAAAACTTATAAAACTCGGTTGTTAAGCCATCGCTTCCTGGAGCGGAGCCATTTTTCATTTTCTTTAGAGCAGATGTCGTCTCTTCTAATGTCACTATACCTTCACATATTACTGTATCATTTTCTTCTAACCGTCTTAATTCTACATTGTCAATAAAAATGTCAGCAGCTTCTTCTGCATTTGCTGCTTCAGTATTCTGAGTATACAATCGTCTATAGAATGCCGTTTGTTCTTGCATTATTTCTCTTTGATCTGTAGTAATGTTACCCGTTTCTTTACACAGTCTTGTAATAATCCTATTTTTACTTCGTGCTTTTCTAAACCACAAAAATTTGTATTCTTTTCTCCTTCTTCTATCCATTTAAGCCTACATCTTACCTGAGCACCTCTGGTTTTGTAAGCCTGCAAAATCTCCAGGTTTGTTTTACTCTCATAAATCTGTTTATTAATATTTTCGTTTTCAGGATCCTTGGCAAGCTCTTTTTCTAGATTTTGTAACTGTGACTGCAACATTCGTGACTCGTTTCTTTTTTTACACGCCAGATCTTTCCCAAAATCTATACAGAAATTCTTATTTCAACCTTACACATTTCCCATTTCTCTAAATCATGCAGAGTTTCGTTGTCTCAAAGAAATGTATCTAACATGTTATTCATTTTTTGTACAAACAAAACATTTTTAAGAAAACTATTATTGAATCTCCAGTATCCTGTCCTCGAGTGAAATCATTCTCGTTCAGTGCAAGGACAACAGCCTTATGATCGGAATTTGGAACAAAAAAAATTTCACACATAGTACAGAAACGCAAAATGTTATCAGAAACAAAACAATAATCTAATCTTCGCGCAATATACGGGTTCAGACGAGTCCATGAAACATCTTTTTCTTTTGGATAATAAAGTCTCCGGGCATCTGTTAAATCTAATGTATCAATAACATGTTGAAAACTGGCAGTTTCCGATCTGTCGTGGGGTTGACCCGATACTATGTCGAGATCACTGTTCAGCGTACAGTTAAAATCGCCAAGAACAATTAAATCTTCATGCTCTATAGAATTAAAAATGTCAATCATCTTTCGATAATACATTATTTTTTCCTTCGTCTGGTTGGGTGCATAAACATTGGCAACCATTATATTATATAGTATTCATTTACACTGAAATGACTAGGATTCTGTCTTGTGCAAGCTCCAAGTTAACTTTTCCATTAAAGTGTTTTGAAATCAAAATAACTTCTCCTCTGCTTTTGTTCGTACCCTCATTGAAAAAAATTGCTCCACCCATTGTGTTTCCCATTCCTTTACATCTCTGTCTGTTATGTGTGGCATTCTTGTAAGCAAATAATATCAAAACGTTTTCTTTAAAATATGCAAACAAAGATTTCCTTTTAAACCTGTTTTTTAAACCTCTAACATTTAGCGAAACAATATTAATTTTATCCATGGAATGAAAACCTTACTTTATTTGATGAATCTATCAACAATTTCAATCAGATATTCACTGGTCAAACTCATGGTCCATAATACATTTCCGGGTCATTATCCATTGGTAGACATGAAGGGCAAACCTGAGCTATGTCCTCCGATCAGCTGACGCGGACTCCGACTCAGAGTCCACAACATCCGCCGCCAGAGAACCATCCGATCCACGGTCACAGCGCCGGTATTTCTCTGCTCCCTCTCCCGGGCTGTGTCGCTGTCTGGACAGGCGCCACTTGTTGGGGGTAGCGGACCTGTTGCGGGTAGAGCGGTCCATGGAGGTCAGGAGGGTGGTCTGACGGGAGAGGGGGCGCCCTCTGTCATTTCTGTTGACAGACTTATTAGTGGTCTGTTCTGTTTCACCGGTGCCAAGATTATTTTTGACACCAGCCTTTTTGCCACCTGTTTGTTTGTCGATCGTTTGTCTGTCAGTGTGTTCATCCGTTACTTGTCTGTCCACTGTAAGTTTGTCCGTCAGTTCGCATTCAGCGTCTCCTCTTTTATGTCCCGTTTGCCCGCACTGTCTGCACACAATCTCACCTGAGCACTGCGAGACATGATGGTCTGGTTTAAGACAGCGTGAACAAATTACCTTTTTCTGCTGTTTTTGCTCTCTGTGGAACAGCTTGGCTGAAAAAATATTGATTTTAACGAATTTGTCAAGAGGAGTGGGGGGAAACTGTTATGAACACGAATCTGCGACCCGTTACAAACCGGGTCAACCTGTTGTCTGCATCTCGAGCTCTCTCCATCTTTATATCAGATCTCGGTTCACACCCTGGCTTGACAAGGGAATGCTCCATTTCTGAGCGGGCGACTGAGATAGGAATGTTATCGATCCACAGTTTTGTAGTGGGCTTTTCCTCACCTGTATCGCTGTGTAGATGTATGGGTTGGTACTAGATACCTGCAGAGTTGTGTCTCTCATCCGCAGACCCTGGACAAGGATTGCCATCCGTGCCTCCTTGGTGGCGGGGTAGATACGCCATAAGCTGCCGATATTCTGTGCTCCAATAATGGAGCCCTAGCCAGCAATCCTTTCCGCCGCTAAGCATACTTCTAGGACAGACGGCCGATTTTTGTCATGGTCGGTATGTTTTTCGATTTCAAAAAGACAGGGACTGTAGTTGAAAAATTTTGCATTCGGCGCGATAAAACTGGAACGTCAGAAAAAAAGACGCTGTACCGCTTAACGCGTATATGAACAAGCGTGCGACTGAGTCACAGCTCAGATTCGGACGGTAGAGAGCGAAGCAAAACACGTCTGCACTCGTCGAGCGACACTCACCGAATCCAATGGACACAATCCTCTCTCTGGATGACGAATTCACACTACCCCAAAAATGGGACACATCCTCTTTGGGGTAGTGTGAATTCGTCATCCAGAGGTCTGCTTCTTGAAGATGTCCTTTCAGACTTTGATTTGTGTTGCTGAACGATGGAGCTCCAACTCACCTCCACTCTTCCTCAGGTTCACTTTCATGTTAAGATTTGTCGATATGTGACCCCTCATTGGTCCTGGACTATGTGTGGTCTGCCCGAGATGATTTGCATGGAAGTAACCATTTTCCTGTTCTCTTAAAACCTGTATTAACTGAAAACGCCTCTGTTTCACAACATCTTAATTATAAGAAGGCTAACTGGAATCTTTTTGCTGCTAGTATGTCAAAGGAACTCCAGGAAATTGACATTCTTACAAGTCCAGACCCTGCAGAATCTCTAAACAACACTGTAATAAACTGCACGCACTCAGCTCAGCATTCACTCCGTGCACACGCAGTCGCTCCAAACAACCAGAAGGCGCACTACAATAACTCTTCTCTCCCCCTCCCTCCTCTCTGGGGAATAATTTACTAAACGATAATCAACTTTCCCAGCATACACAACAGCTTTGTTTTCCAAGAATTATCTTCTTTTCTCCTCTCCAGTGGAGGTACAAACATTCCACAGATCCACTAGCTGGGACCAAATTTCATCTCATTATACATAGTAATTCACAAGAACATCTTTTACAGGTTTCTCCTCCTCAATGGAGAAACAATTTATACACTTTCCAAAGAAGAATCAAAGACGGTTTAAAATACAGGAACAATATCTGAGTTCCGACCCAGGGGGACAATCAAAAATCATAGTGGGTCAACATGACAAACGCTTTCAAAGTGTCTCATGACGACTGCGCAGTCGTTGTCCTCTTCTACTAGTTTCTCCAACTCTGGAGACAATTAGGTGCTGCCACAGCACTGGAGCCCAAATACTTGTTGTGCGACTGCCACAGTCGCCTATCCCATTACTGGTGCTGCCACAGCACCGGGAAGGGCTGAAACACGAATGAAGTCCGTGTAAGTAATCTATTTCAAAATCTGAATAATGATAAATTTTTTTCCCTTTTTTCCCTTTTCTTAACTCTCTCTCTTTCTCTCCCCATCTGTCTATACCTCACCTGGTAATGGTAGATTACAGGTGAATCTCGTTCTGCAGTTCCAAACAACCTGTCTGGTCAGTGTCCCCAAGCCATCTTCTTCCTATACTTTATTTTTCCTTCCTGCGCTCTTCAGGAGTATATATTCAGTGAGTACTCACTACTCTTTAGCTCTACGCATTACCAGCCCTGGTTACTTAACCAATGGACAACGTCCGTACGTCTATTTTACTGAGCTGTTTTCATAGCCACCAGCGACATGGATCACACTGGTCAGGCCACGTAAATTGTCCTTTCTTTTACCTTTCCTTTTCCCTACCTGAGGAAATGCTTTATATCAAATAAGGGCGTACGCGATGGAACGTCACATATCGCCATGTGAGACTACGTCACATGACATCCCCCTATCCCGGGGTGAAAAAAATAAAAAACTTTTCACCAAGAATTTTCTTTTTTTTGAAATACACATACATATCTAGTTAATATACAACTTCAGCCATCAATCATCAATTTTTCATCACACAAGAGTTTCCATCAATGCATAGAACTAACCTTTACAAACATCATAAAGATCCAAAATCACATTTCAAATTTTTAGTTTGAAAAAAATGCAAAAAAACAGTTTTTTTTTCCCTTAAACAAAAATCATACCCCATCACCACAAATCACAACTCTCACAGACACGAAGAACATATAGTTTCTCATGACTCACTTGATGAGAAAAATTTGCCAGTGAAAAGTCTTCATCAAGCAAGAATGTACAATCTGCGCCACTCGAATGGTAAACACTTTTTTTTCCATTCTTCACAATGGATCAACGTGAAAAAAAAAACACTTGTAACACATCAATTAATGAAGTATTCTGCACACATGCACAGAGTAGCATCCTACTATAAGACACCAATGCCAATACATATGCCCTTTTGGAAAAAGATCAATCACAACTAGCTATTAATTCAGATTGACAGTAGCACACACATAACACTGCCAAAATGCCAATAAAGTCTTTCCACAATGAAAACAAACAGCAGAAACGGTCTTTCCTTTTTCATGCAGTTACAGCTGAACATGAAGGATACTGTGCACTCACGCACGGGACAAACATCTGCCATGACATTCTGAGTTCCAGGTAATGGACTCAATGTCAAACTTGAACTCCTGCAATGACAAAGCCCATCTTAACAGCATGGTATTTTTGGTATTGGACGACTGCAAAAAAACGTCAATGGGCCTGTGGTCGGATTGTAACCCAAAACTCTCTTCCAGTAAGGAATCTGGCAAATTGCTCACAAGCCCAAACAATGGCAAGATATTCCTCTCAATTGTATGAGTATTTGACTTGTGTGTTAGAGAACTTTTTACTTGCATATTGCACAGGGTGTAAACAATCAATTCTTTTCTTGCAAAAGTACAGCTCCTATGCCTTTGGAGCTGGCATCAGTTCTCAAAACAAAATCCTCTGAAACGAGAGGGCAAAAGCAGCACAGGGAATGGAATTGAGGGTGTTTTTTTGAACACATTCCAGAGCTTTCTGGCACTCATCTGACCAGACGATACTTTTGTTTTTTGTGTTCAATCCAAGGAGTGATCTTATCTGTTTTATCTTTGTAGTGGGTCTATTCAAGGCAAAGATCTTTTCTACTTTTTTTGCCTATGGTGTCATTTTCCCAACAGAGATGACATGACCCAAAAACTCAGGAGTCTGGAATCCAGTTGTGGATGGGTCTAGCTGTCAGACCAACATTCCGGAGTTTACAAAAAAAAAAAAAAAAAACAGCTCTCAAGGTATCCAGAAGATCATTCCATGACTTTGCAGCAAGCAAACAAAAAAAACTACTCCTCACACTCATGAAGTTTTAAGGCGCGCATCATTCTGGCAAAAGACGCTGGGGCGTTTTGTAGTCCAAATGGCATTTTCGTCCATTGAAAACAGTCAAAAAAAGGTGTCTGAAAAGCTGTTTTTTCCTTGTCTGCTTCAGCCATCAGGATTTGCCAATACCCTTTAGTTAAGTCTATTTTGAGAAAATATTTTCCTTCTGGCAGTGGACAAAGAAGTTCCTCAATGTCTGAGACAGGTACTGCACCAAACACAGTGATTTGGTTCAACTTCCTGTGATCGATGCACAACCGCACCGAGCCATCAGGTTTGGTCCACCAATAAAAATGGTGAGCTGTATGGTGACGAGGACAGTTCTATAACCTTCAACCGAGCATAACTTGAATATCTCTCTTTCGACAACCTGTTTTTTTTACGCAAATGGGAGGGGGGTATGGTTTGACTCTGGACTGGGTTTTCCGTACTCAACCTGAATCGTATTGGGTTTCAGTTGTTGTCACTGTCCCTGGGTATAAGTCAGGACATCGGAAAGTCCTTCAAAATACTTTCAACAAAATACCTTCCAATGTTTTCTGAATCAAAGATAAATCATCACACAAAACAACATCATCATAAGTTTCTCCCTTGACAGAAAGAGGTGGGCAGAGGTACAGTATCATCTATACTGGTAGAGGTTAACAATCCCATATTTGTTGTTTGCACAGTCTTGCTCTGCCCTCTGTATATGACATCAGGTACAAAAATCAGAACCAAATGATTTCTGTAATAAACACATCTGTTCCAGACACTGGAAATATCCATTCAATTCGACTCGTTAAGGGCAAGCATTTGTACGCTCAACATACTTTTAGCATGTTACATGGAATACCTTTTCAGCATTTGCCATTTTCACTTGTAGTTCACTCCAGAACGTTTCCCAATGACATTAAAAGGACCTTTCCACATGACGCGAAGTTTGGTGTGCTTGTCTGTCAGCAGGACAAGCCCCTTGTCACATACACTGAATGAATGTGCTGCTTTGCTTGCTTCCTGTCAGCAAAGTTCCTATAACAAGTCAGGTTTTCCTGTCAGTGACTGTTGGGCAAGTTTCACATGGTCTTTTATCGGTTTATGCAGGTCATGGGACGTATGGGCAAAACGTTCTGGTCGTCAGGGTATGATCGTCTTGTTCGTCCATTGTGTGACTAAACAGATCCAAAGGACCCCATGGTGAGTGTTCGCAAAGCAGTAGTTCAAATGGTTTGAAAACCCCAATGTTTCGTTCGGCAGTCTGTGAGGCAAATAGCAATGCAGGTATGAAACGATCCTATTCTGGGGTTCCGTACCTTGGGACTTTTTTTAGATGGACTTTAAACGTTCCGTTGGGATCTTTCAACATTCCCATTGGCAGGGAGGGCAGGGAGTGGTTGAAACAGAAGAGACTGACAACAGTCTGATCTATTTCCTTCATGAGTTCTGAAATGAACTGTCTCCGCAATCTGACCAAAACTCTCCTCGAAAAGTCGGCGTGACTCAGCGCTGAGTGCTGAAAAGCTGGAAAGCGCACGTGTGTAGGGCCCCATCCCTTTTCTTAAGTGAGCGCATGTGTTCTCATGCTGTGCTGTTCTTGTTGTGCTTTACGGATTATTATTCTTCCACATTCCATATAATTAACTGTGTGTGTGATTTGGTGTGTTGTGATTCTGCTTTGTGCCGTTTGATATAACTTGGTTCATCCCGCGTTCTGAGGTGTTTTTTTTTTTTTTTTTTTTTTTTTTGCCATTGAGAAGTTCGTTCGTTTCATAAGTTGGCCAGGATCCGGCATGTTGTTGGTGTTATGTGAAGTGGTGTGAGTGGTACGAGTGCTCGAGAGAGAGACATTCTAGGCCTACAAGCCGATACTTTCCTCTCTCTCTCTCTCTCTCTCTCGCTCTCTCTCTCTCTCTCTCATCTCTCTCCTCTCTCACGCTTGCTCTGCGGGCACGCGCGCGCGCGTTGGGTGTGTGTAGGTGTGTGTGTGTGTCTGTGTGTGTGTGTGTGTGTGTGGTTATGCGTGCGTGCGTGCGTGCCGTGTGCGTGGCGTGCGGGCGTGCGTTATGTGGCGTATGTGGTTGGGTGTGTGTGGGTGGTGTGTGTGTGTGTACGCGCACGTGCGTGGTGTGTGTGTGGTGTGGTGTGTGTGTGTCGTGTGGTGTGGGTGTGTGGTGTGTGTGAATGAGCGCGCGCGCGCGTTTGTGTGTGATTGATCTTGCAGTGGCGAGTCTGGTGCTTTACGTTAGGCCTATTCATCCGATCTTTGTACGCGTGTACACCTGGTGTTTGTCGCCACCCAAAAACCAATGGGGAGGCGTTGGAACACACCTCAGTGTGACACAAAAGACGGTAGATTTGTGTGCCGTGTTGGAGGGGAGG